>CAJPEX010000084.1:11846-202388 GCA_905338405.1 Notodromas monacha | reverse complement strand
ATGAAAGTAACAAAATCAAGGTTTCAGAACAAACGTCCGTAACAAAAAATGCCCCAAACAATTCATCATCTCGCTCGTCATTTTCAAGATAGGGGGCTGCTGTTCCATTTACGCTAATGGTATATACGCACAACTATAGCTGGTTTACACATTAAATAATTTTTCGAAGAGATTATATAGCACGATTCTAGAAATGCTGAGGCACGTAAAAATAATGTTTAATTTTTTTTTTATTTCGGGGTTTTTCATTCAAGATTTTCAAGTTTTCCGCCCAATAGCAATTTATACATTTTAACGCTTCCGTGCATTATAGGAATACAAATGCGGACGGGCAAACCGAATTATGATGAACAGGTCAGGACATCGTTTTTTAATCCAGTTTGGATTTGAAATGATGAGGTTTCAAGTCAATGAAGGACTTCCAGTCCAGATTTAACCTTCTCCTGGGTCAATCAATTAGCGGCAGATTATCTTCTTATGTGCTGGATGAGTACAGAGAATATCTTCGTCAACGAATTTCACTGAATATAAAACTATGAAAACTGCATTGCTGTCATCGATTCAGCCAGACTTCAACCTCCAAAAGTCCTCTCAATTACTGTACCTATATGTAACCTCGAAAAATTTTCCTTCTCATCAATGCTTGATTTAAATTTGATCTCTTTTTATTTGACAAGATCAATTATTGCCGGGGTTTTCTTGAATTTCTCCACTCCGAATTTATTTTAGAAGCCTGATTTTAAAAAACATGGGCTAAGGAAGTGAAGGAAATAGTTTTAATTTTACCCGTTTTAATCCCTCGCGGCGGCTTGGAACTTGGTTTCTTATCAAGAACTCCCGAAAATATGCCAAAACATAAATTATAAACAATTATATTTTGTTTTGAGAATGCATTTTCCTTCACTGTTTCGGGGTTCTCGCTGCAGCAGCAGTCTCATTGACGGTGTCCTCCGAACTGAGTTCAGCAATCGTCGTCAACACCAAAGCGCTGGGATTTCCTAACGTTGCTTTCTTTACTGGGGTTGTTCCGCATGGCTGAGAGGGATTGCAGGCTCCTTCCTGTATCGGAGACACATTAGACTTCTTCGATCCGATGCCAGATTCAAGAAATCCGGCGACATCTGGCACATATCGAGAGGAACTTTCGCCGGTAGTAGAGCGTAATCTGAAATAAGGGAATGTCGTTAAGAATACAGCAGTAAATCACGGCAGGTCTGTCATTCCCGAGAATTAAGTTGGCAGAAAACGAGAGGAGGAGGAAGCCTAAATTGGAACCTTGACACACATCAGGGTGAACCAGCGAAGTTCAGACCGATTTTTGTTCTTTGGAAACTTCGAAACTCTGAAATTATGGGAAGTATATTGACGCCTCAAAATGAAATGGGTCTTGAATAGTTTCCGCTTATATTTTCATCCGCAGATTTATGGTGCTGTGACCATTCTATTACAGTATAACACGTGTATCTAAAAATGATACCAACGTGAAGAGAAGTACGTTCATTCAAACTGCTGCTGGCTCACTAAAAAAATCTGAATACTACCAAGTTAAATTTCTAATCAAAGAAGTTCAGTAACAAATACTATGAACCATCTTTCAAATGGTGTATCCTATTCATTTCATACGCATATTGTGGTCAATAATATCAAAAACTTCCAATTTGTATATTTTAGTTGTTGTTGACACTCAATTCGGGACAAATCAAGCCATTGATATACCAGATGGATTTTCTGCATCCGTTTGAAGATAAGCAGTAACTTTGGGAAATTTTTTTTTCACAACGTCCCTGTCGCAATATAACTTAAATAACCTCTAACTTCATATAAAGTCCATTTAATTTACTTTCCAAGTACAGTAGTATTCTATACGTTTATGTCACGAAAAATTTAATATGATGCCGGGGAATATTGTCACAGGTCGACTAGATGTCGCCCATGCATGCCCCGATTAACTCGGGAAAACCAGGTGCCGCCTGAGTCGGCACAACAACAGAATGTACGAGAGTACGACGCGGCGTACGAAACGCTGCGTCATCCTCGTAACTCGGAAAAAGTATTCCTGAAAAAGGAGTAAGTATTAATAAATTATTATTTTATTATTTTTATCTTTAAGAAAACAAGATTCCTTGGAAACCTAACCACACCAGGGATAGCGTTGGAGATAATGATCTCCAAGACTTATTCCACTCTTGTGAGTCAACATAATCATGAGAATTGAACTAATAACAATTGGACACACTGGCAGAAAGCCTTGAGGAAACTTTCCACCAGAGGAGGACCTGAGCCTGCTCCTTTCAGTGTGGAATTTTGGTCACTTGTCATCTGAGCTCCAGAGAGAACAGACTGCTATTTTTGTGTGTGCTGAAAATCATCTTGGAAATTTGTTGTTGGAAATTGGAAGAACATACTCAAGGAGTTGAGGTATTTACCTCAGGCCGCAAACGGCCGATTGAGACTACATCATTTTATAATTTGATTCAACTGAACCAAAACATTAATCTTTGTCACTGCTTGAGGCTCAGTATAGCCCCTGACAAATATGTTTCATCTCAACAATAATACGCGTATTCGAAGCACGCTTGATATTATTCACAGTCAATTTTTAAAAATCGTGAAATAAAAATAATTAGTACTGTATCAACATGCGCGCTTCTAGATGAGGTCATGATCGACGGGTTACTTAATATCGCCGCCTCACGCGAGAGACGTAATAAACTTACGAAGACTGTGGTGACTGAGATAAACTTTTGGATCTCTGAGCTAAATGACTCGATTGATTGCTCTTCATCAGCAGCCCATCCTGATAATTCCTCAGAGCTCTCCTCCAATCCGTTAATTCGTGAGTTTCGCCCTCGGAACTTCCGACCGAAATCTCTGACTCGTCGAAGAAATTTCCCCCGAATTCCGACAACCTGCGGATAATAATTTTGGCTCACAATTGTAACTTATTTAAAACAGCTTGAAGTTTGTAAGTTTCAAGAGAAACCAAATTTTTCTTGAATACATATGATTGTACTGCAAGGCTTCAAAAGAATTGAAGAAAACACAATCCAAATGCAAGCTAGTCCTTTCGCGAAGGGGGAATTTTTTCTTTGCTTTTGAATTACTGAAGTACAGCAATACACACAGGTAACATATAAACTTTATAGCATTTCTTGTTTTGGTCAGAGAATCCTATCACTGTAAAAGCCAAACCCAGAAAAACATATTACGTACCGTATTCAAAAATATACAGTTTATCACTTTATGCATATTTCAAAAATTAACGCATTTACTAATTTAGTACGCGCCCTCAAGTAAGACGCGCAGCACTTGTTTGTATAATAAAATTTGCATGAAACGTATACCCATATTATATTTGACGAGCGTCTAATTTTTGTGACTGGAAATCGCAATACAGTACTTTTACAATAAACGCATCAAATTTCAAATTTAGACGGATTGTACTAAATTTGAGAGTTAATTTCACATTGTTTCTATTTTAAAATGGTTTGTTGACATTTGTGAAAAAGTTTCCAGGTACTGTAGAATCAAGTATGACGCCCAACGATTTTTTTTTTATTTCGAAAATTTTACATAAACGCCCATATGATGCGAATCCCATTAGCTTTCATACTTCTGAAAAGTAAGGTGCGCGTGGTACTCAAATAAAGGGCAATAAATAATGAAACAAAACCCCAGATTTAGCGACGTGTTACTTACAGGACAACAGATCCTTTTGGCGTAACCCTCGACAAGTCAGACTCCAGCACACGGAATATTGCGCAAGCCATTTCCACGCCTGCGACACTCCCCTCGCTGTTCACGAGATTATCCCGGGCAGCCAAAGCCAGTTTAAGATGCACGTGCAAAACCGTCACTTTCGCCAATTCCGGCGCGAATCCTCTTCCATTCAACAGCTCTACTGCAAAATCCTATGTCGAATGGTGAGAAAAGTATTTTCCTTACCTGGAACTCTGTTCGGAGGTTAATTTTCCTCACACACGTAGGCAGAAAAAATAATTCGCGAAGGGGAAAATTTTGCCGATTCTATACCATTCGATAAAATGCTAGTTCTATGATGTAATAAGAACAAGTTCTATTTTAATGAGTTGACTGGTTTGTTTTCAATATAGAATCAGTAAAATTCCGACAACTTCATTCATATATACGAGTGTTACCAGCAGAACGGCGACCGAAAATGAGAGTTTTTGCCGCGAAAGGAATACAGCACATCGTTTTACGTCATACTAAATAAAATGTAAAACGAAAATTCAGAAAAAATCTACGAGAATCCTGAAATATCGCAGTAAATAATGAAAGAATTTCGCCGCGATGTCAGTTGGTGAGCCGATCACATAGAAGAGCCGTGCAGAGTTGGAATAACCTTTGTGATCATCCCTTTATTCTTAACGAGAAGTAATTTCATTCAAATTTCTTTCAACAGGACATAAACCCCACGCAGTCGGGGACGCGTAAGATGAATTACAGTGAAAATATTCCAAAACGGGGCAAACATTAAAAGATCCCCTGGAATCAAATTTAATTTGGATAAACCTACGTCGGTTGTCTTTCAAAATACAATCGTTCGAACACTAACCGTCAGGTTCCGGATACGAATGACGCTAGCCCTGTTCGATTCACTCTTCACACTTGCCAAGTCACTGGAGTATCTTGCAATGGCAATCGCAACAGCCTCGGCATGCGTCATCAAGAATGAGTCATTCATCTTGGAACCAGGTCCTTTGGCAATCTCATCCAAATTGCTATTAACGATTTCCATGAGTCGAGGATCCGACTTCAAATTCTTGAGATTCGCGTAGATCACTGCCAAATTTGCCGCATTCCGCTTCGGCTGCTGCACGAACTGCATCCACATTCCCATGAGATTTTCTCGAATAGATTCCTTGAATTCTTGTCGCGCAAATATTAAAACAAAAATGTGAATAAATGTCTAGCCCAATTGCGTGTCTCTCTCCGGAAAATTCCGCAAGAGAAATTGAACCCAAAGGATTAAAATGGTTTTTGCTTCAAAAATTAATTCAAGCTCCAAATAAATGAACAGCATCAATTAAATATGAAACAATGGACCACGTGCGTCCCGAAACACCTCAAGCACGATTGCTGAAGAAAGAAAAAATTGAAAAGATAAACAGCTCAAAATAGAGCGTGAACTATGCAATACCGTAATTTAAATGCAGAAATCTCCACACAGGAAACCAATACAGCATAATCAAACCGCAGGATATTGTCTGACTGAGAAACTCTTTCGCGCAGGCGTTCTTTTTCTTTTTTGCTGGGTAGTTTGGATTGCGGAAGGTCTATACTGTACTTATCACTCGTTTTTGGCGATTGATGTTTCAATTGGACACAGTATTCTGCGATGCACTTCAGCTAACTTAAAAACTTTCGAATCAGATTGTTTGGAATGACATAAATACTGTTGCAGTCACCCACTTCGAAGATTAAGCCCACAAATGATTTTAGGTAGAATATAAACCCTGCATGAGTTTATAATCAAGTTACTGCCAAAATTATTTCTCATTTTATTTTCTGAAGACAATATAACTGAAAAAAAAAACTTTTTCTATAGAATCGCATGGTCAACATAGGTTTCTACACATATGAGTTGTTTTTATCTAGAAGAAAATTCATCAGCGATGAACCTATTCTTACAGTTTTCAAGAAAGGATAGGCTGAAAGAGCACAAGCTCCTCTTAGAAGAATAAACTAATGCAACAGCAGTTCAAAATTCAGAACACCGCCAACTATCCTCACGCCAACTACATAACTCAATAAATTGCACGTGCAGCAGCAGCATCAATCTACCATTTCTTCCAAATAATATTCGCTTCATTTCATTTTAAAAATGGAACAACTTTTCTACGTAAAAAAAAAGACAATGCAAGAGAAATCTTACGAGCTCGGCGCTGAAAAATGATTTCAGCGAAAGTGCCCTGCATGAAATCCAGACGATTCGCCAGTTTCTTCTCACGAGCATCGGTCACCGGCTCCTCGTCCGAGTCACAGCAAAATACATGATTCGCGGGGAAAGTTTTCACCAGAATGAACATGAACTTAGGAAAAGAGGGCAACGGGTCAGTTTAAAAATATGCACAGAAATTTTCAGCGCACCTACTTCCACGACGGTTTCATTCAAATGCTTTCGCACGCCGTCCCTGATGGTCTGTGACTCATTGTCCAAAAAATTCAGGATCTCAATTACGAAGCCTTTGCAAAACCAGCCGATGGAGTTGCCCAATGCCAAAATCTCCTTTCCTTGAAGACTCACAACGATGGATACCTCGTCCCCATTCAACAGCGATTCGTTCCATTGGTCCACAAAGTCTTGAGATAGTCTCAAAAGCATGCTTAGAAAAAACGGTAAGGGGATGACGAGGAAATATCATTAAAAAGGCTGCATTTGTTAATGTTTAATTCATTCAATGCACTTTCTGCATGAATCTGCTCCAGCGCATGAAGCACAAGCATGGCTACTTGCCTATTCATCAGTAGAATCTCATTTCAACGCATTCCTGCTCACAACGAATTCCTTTTTCAGGCCTCTGCCCAATAACCAAAATGTTATTCAAATCGCTTTCCAGTGAGTCTCCGCATACCGAAAGACTCACACGACAATAAATCTTTCTATTTTGTAATACGAAATTTTGTAAGGGAGATGACTCATATGAAGAAATTTTTTCGCATAGCGAAAATTGTAAAAAAAAAAATGGTCCGATTTTAAAGTTATTGAGAAAAGATTTTTTTCCACAAGTATTAAGGAAAGGAAGAAAACAGATTTCCTTGGCGATCTATCAGAAATTTTTCATTACATCATCATGTTGATTGACACGTTAAAGCGGAGTTTCGTAGAATTATGACAAGAAATATGCTTCATCAAGCCTACATACGCAACATTTTAAAATACGTTATTATGAACTATTTTCATGTATTATTTTATTTAAAGTATCCAAGCTTCGAAAAAATGTACATATTCGCGATTTATTGTATCTTACGGCTGATACATTTTCAAATGAGTTTTATAAAGATTTCGAACGCATTCAAATTCCGCACCATGATTTCTGGAGGGCGTCGAGCGGACGAGAAATCCATTGACTCACTTTTTGAAGATGTCGGACAATACAAAAGCCGCCTCAGAAAGCGTCGTAATTAGACGCTGGTCGAATTTCATCACGGTTCGAAGCACGTACAACAGTTTGCGGTACGTTTGTAAAGCTGGGTATTGTACGTCCTCATCAACTTGTTCCGTTTCAAGTGATACCAGGGGCGGATCGCGGACACGAGACATAATCCGAACTATTCTGGTGGTAACTGTGAGGTGTCGCGACATGCGCAACACGCGTTTGACGACTTCTTCTCTAGCTTCCTCTTCTTCGGCCTAGCAAGGAACAAATTTCAAGTTTCGAAGGATCAAGAATCCGAGATTTAGTCACTGCTCTCGTGGGATTACGGCATCACGGACTGAGATCATTAGACAAATTCAGAGCTGAGAACAATGTGGCCAAGCGGATTAAATATGCATGGGAGGCATTTCGCGGGGAAAAACATGAAAACAAAATCCCAGCAGAGATTTTCAGCAAAAATAAGCGAATTACGAACAAGAAATAAATAAAACGCACCCTATTCAGTCTAATCAAACATTTAGTATTGAAGTGGGAAAATATGGTCTCGCGGCCTTTTTTCTTTCCAATGCGTTTCCAGAATACAATATGCGAAACTCTACTTTACAAAAAAAAGGGAATCATAGGCGTTGCGGAAATAAAGATGCATTTCGTTAGGGATACTAAAGGTGATGATAATACAGTATTAGATAACATCAAATTAGTTCATTTTGACGTGAGTTGAGGCTCAAGCGGGTCACATTTTGACAAGAAAGTATAATTCATGCAACATCTATCCAGTATTGTATCTTTGTATCTTGTATTTCTGCTGGTGATACATAAATCAGAAGGTTTAGCGAAGTGTAATTCTTCTTTTAAAAACGAGAACGAATAAAATCAAAGAAAGGACTGGATAACTTTTCTCACTACAATTCGAAGATCTTCACAACGCAGGAGAAAAGGTTTCAATAAAAGTTTAAAAAATTCTTGCCGTCCCATATTCAACATAAATGTTTCCTTACTTCGTTATTGAAGGTACAATATCGTCCTCACCTCAGAAACCTGATGAACGAGTCGACTCATCGTTTCAACCCATTCGCAAATTTTTTTCTGATCATCAAGAAGCGATTTTCTGAACGTGCTCATGATAATTTCTCCTAGTTTCTCGAATGAATCTTGCAACCGAACGTCTTCGGTCTTGACGCAAGCGAGAGCAGCGATTCTCTCGAGAGTTTCCGCGCTCACGTTGTCCCAAATTCCCATTTCCACGTCTTCAAGAGACAGAACCTGGTTGCGTACATGCTCGTAAACGAGCGAGCAAAAGCTGCGAAAATCCTGCAAAAGAAAAAACGAGAAAAGACCAGGTCTCAAAAATATGGCCAAAAACAACTGGTATAGAATACATCGGTATGTCTCAAGTTGAGACATACCGATGAATTTCAAGTTGTAGGTCACATATGTTGAGACTCTCAACATGTGACCTACAACTTGAAATTCATCGATTATTTAGCAACAATGACAAAATTACCGCTTTAAAAAGTATCAAGAAGCCACATCGGTTTTTCTTCCAGCGATAAAAAAAAAATCTGCAGTCGAGCATTTCGAAGGAAAGCTCCGCTAATACTTCCGCTCAGAAAAAAAAACGCTCATACGCGCGATTCCATTTTTAAGCAAAAAGTTGGACGCAGAATCGAATAAGCATACTACGAATGCAAATTATTGAACCAAAAACCAATTACCAGCAGAAATTAATCCGACATTCACGCTGAATGTTCAAATGAAACACGCAGGGCTTTTTCCGGTTTCACGCCAAACCTAGCTTTTAAGAGCGTCAAACAGATGTCGCCTGTGCCCAGACTAAAATCAAACGCACAGCTATCATTATACAGGCACACCTAAAATCATGCATCATCCTGTCCATTATTCAGTACGTACAAGCTCTGGCTAGCCTTCCGGTAAATCTAACCCAACATACCGTAGTGTTATCATCATAGTGGAATAGGACGGAAACGAGACGTATGAAGAAAAATAATTCACGATCACATAGAGTAGTGTCAAAGGGAAATAAGGTAGAGCCTACTTCAAAGTAAAAAACATAATGCTTGCCTTTTTCTCGAGTTTGAGGCGTGCCGTGGCCTAACACGGTCAGCTATACCTCACTCCTTTTCGGACATACAGATTTTACAGAAGTAGATACTGTACTTGAATCATATACAGTACTGATGAAAAAGTTGAAAATTTGAATGATATTTTGTGATGACGCAGCAGAAGATTGTACAAAAAAAGAGTACGAGTATGCATTAGTACATGATACAGGAAAGGATGCACTGAAAATATTAAGAAGCTTAGAGACAGAATAAAAGACCAGTCTCTCGGAAAAATTCTAGGTTCTCCAAAATCCAGGCAAAAAATAATATTAACAGCTGGCAGCTGTCGAGCTCAGCTCAATTCGACAGCGTCTCCGATACATAGAGGGTCGAAAATTGCATTCCAAATCAGTGTAAGAGGGTTTTGAGCGATCCAGAAATCCTCACAAATTATGCTTTCCAACAATCATACTCCATGAAATGTGCAGTGCAGCTTGAATACATGAAGTCTACTGAAAAAGTCATTGAAGAAAGGTTTTCTCCTTGAATTTCATTTACAAAAGTGTGGATTGCAGATTTCAAACCCTGGCGTCTATTGGAGGGGATTTCGAAAAAGTTCAATATGGGCCAGAGGTAAAGCTAAATTACAGAAGATACATAGAAACCAAATGTCCGCTGCTGTCTGGGAGTCTCCAAAACACTCGACAGCGGAGTCCATCACAACAACAGAAGGGAAAAACCTCCACCGTGAGTTTGACGAAAGCACGAGAAAGCATTCAAGAGTTATGAAAGAAAAACACGGAAAAATTCCAACAAGTCGAGAGGTAAATGCAAACTTATGAATACGTCCAAAACTCATGCAGTTTTAAACTTAGAATTCAGAACTTTTTTGGAAACTTCGCTTTTGGGAATTCTTCACCTGGCATAGCATACAAAAGCGAGTTTGAGATTCGCGAACATTATTCAAACAAATCCTCGTCTGATTGCCTTCACAAAAAGATTATATTTTGACTCAGAATTCCAAACCCATCGTCTTTCAACCCATTTTCTGGAGGCAACACGCGGAATACACAAATGAATTACAGGTACACTAATTTACATGCATCAAACTTAGGCGGAAGTGTCCGTTACCTCCTATGAGACAATACAAAGCTGTTTCTCTTCACACACAAAAAAATTATCAGTCCACAAAAAATCCACTCACCTCAACATGAACGTTATTCCCACCTGCACCCATCTGCGTGACCCAGTCCCTCGCCTCCAACATGCCCTTGTTATTCCATACGTCCAATAGCATCTGGACAACACCGGCATGCTGCGAAACCCATTCAGGCAATACCGGGAACACGCTATGCACAAAAAATTGCATCAGTTCTCGCCGACTGCTCGCTGATTCCGCAGAAGCCGATAAGGTTGAAACTGGCTTGTCCGGATTCTTCGCCTTGCAATCCTGCGGCTTTCTACCCCGTTGCTTGGCTGCACAAGAATTCCCGATGACACCCGGTTGAACTAAGGTTCCACCAGCAACCATGAATGCCGAAACACTGAAGAGATCGGCGACGAAGGATATCTGAAAATTGTGAGAAGGACAAAGCGAACCCTGAATCGCATACGATACAGTTGAACCTCAATAACTCAAAACCTCCGGTCGAATACTTCCCTATGTCGATTTTTTTTTGCAAGTCCATGTCTGAGTTTCCTAAAAACCAATGCATTAAGAAACTTCCCAACTAGAAGAATTCCCTCTTCGAACTTCCTTGAGTGGAATTTTCCTGGGATCTTTTGGCTATTATTTCATTGACATATAGGAAGGATAAAAGCAATAAAAATGCCCTTCGGTGTGTTTTGAAAGGTAGTGAAGGACTAATCGGGCAAATGAACCCCAACCTCCAAGTTTAGCATCTTGCCAACGTAAGATGGAATTTTAGGCCTACATCACTAATTACAATTTCCTTCAATATTTTTTTCTGCCCGAAACAAAAATGCTTGTTTCCATGACTGGAGACATCCCTAAATCTAATTTTTTCTAGTCCCTTGTAGTTTAACCTA
This sequence comes from Notodromas monacha, assembly GCA_905338405.1. NCBI lineage: Eukaryota > Metazoa > Arthropoda > Ostracoda > Podocopida > Cyprididae > Notodromas > Notodromas monacha. The sequence continues at coordinate 191,155 of CAJPEX010000084.1, read as the reverse complement.
AAGATTCGATAGTAACAGTTTTTTCATCAACCTTTTTCTTTAATGGTTCTTCTCAATAAGACGAGTGTTTTTCTTTCCCGAGCCAGGAAAAAAGTAACTTCACGCCGACTAATGCGATACTGAAATTAAAAATTCCTGCCCCACATTGCGTTATTCTTCAAATCAGGAAAAAAGAAGCTCTCGAAAAAATTTCAACATTCACGTTGACTTCAAACGAGGAAATACAGAACACCAACAGTCGGTGCCAAAAAAAAGTCCAAATTACCTTTGCTTCGTCAACAGTCCGGAGTCTCAGTAAATATTTCAGATGTTCAAAAATCCCGGCGTAATCTTTCGCCTGACCGACGCCACCAGAACTCAGCATGAATACCATCGCTCTGAGCATCACGTTCGTCGCGCTGTTCGTCGTCTGCAGAAGCAAAAGAAGCCGTGACTAAGCAGTAAAAGCTGAACGATTCATTGGTGGGATGGTGTGCAGGGTTCAATGAACGCGCGCTGCCTGTCATTGTGTCTACCTCGCCCACTTTCTCATCCACCCTTATTGTGTGTGCCTCACCTACCACATTGATGAGACTCGCGATGTGCGCAACTGTGTCGTATATTCCAAATTTAAATGCTTGAAACTGCTAATTACGTCTAAATATTGTAAACAAAATACTGTTGAATAGGTGACACAATCACAAACGATCTCCTACCAAGTCCCAACATTTGAAAATGGCGTTGGAATCGCACACCGTGATTGCAAAATTTCGATTGATTTTCAAAAGGAAAAAGTTAGGGATCCAAAAACTGCTGAATATTGAAAACTGAATTCCAGGCTAAAATGAAAAAATTGACTTATGAAACGTCTGAATTGCTTTTGTTACACTTTTCGTCAAGTGAAGTTCGCTGCAGGTGAATTAAAAACTGGACTTTCAAAGTAGTTATCAAATAGGAAAAATATGTCATCAAAGAACAATATTGTATGCCTAAAACTATACAGGTTGAGGTGCTGAATGATTGCCCCAAAATTTTAAATTCATGGGTTCTCAACTATTTTCAAATTGTATGCTTGTTAAAGCCACTTCAAATCCAAGCACTGACGAATTTAAAATTGCTGAGTTCCAGTTTCTGCAGAAATCGTACTTAAAATACAGTATTAGAAATTATGAAAATTCTGGAGAAAAAATTACACCTTTAATATCCTCCTGTTCGATTTTTGACCCAACGATGATAGAAGTACTCAAGATCAGACACAAGTTTTTTATTTATTTATTTTACTCTTCCGCAGTCTTCTTTTTTTTTTTTAATTGATCACGAAGGACTGCACATCAGTTCATCAGTTAATTTTTCTTCTGTTTCATCCCATCAAAGTGGACAATTCTCCGGAATGCATTGCTTTGTCTCATCTACAGAATCAACGCGACTATAAAAATAAACTTGACAATTAATTTACACACTTATACATAGAAATTATCTATAAAAATGCGCTTAAAACACTTACATTCGCGATTTCAATAATGCTCCGGATGGTTGACGTGAACTCGTCAATGTTAGATTTGAGCGTTAAATTATACAGTCGGGAAATTGCTTTCCCAAAAGCGGCGGCCTTCTCTTGATCCGAACTTTCAATGACCACCGTCATAGCGGTCACAAAGAACCCACGCAAATCTTGTCGGGATGCACATCTGAAAATCCGACAGTTTCGATTAACTAAAAATTGAACTGATGACTGACAACTGAAAGTCCTTAAAAAGGAATAGAAAATTTAAAAAAAAACCACCAGTGTTGAGCAGCCAACAGACATATTCAGTCATCGCTTTACACTCCACAAAAAGATGATTACCGCTGCGAAGCCTTGAAATGGCGTCTGCAACTCAATTGCTTACTTTCAATTTTATTCAGGTTCGTCAGCATGAGTTCAGTGAAATTATAGGTTTGGCTAAGTTATAGTTAACTGTTAGATAAGCTTAAATCAGCAGCATCAAAAGCACATTAAAATAAACAGTATTTTTAATGAAAATTTAGCGCCCATTTTCGATCACCCCATCACCAAAGAAAAAATATTTAGTGAAATAGCTCACCTATAAAAGATGCAGATGAAATCCAAAAAACGAATCCAGGTAGGCTTCAGCCCGATCAAGGCAAACTTCGGGAATGCGTTCCAAACATATTTCAGCACACGGTTCGTTAGAATATCCGGTTTCGACCAGTGTTCCTCGTAAGCTGCCAAAATCTGATGAACGTCATCGTATACATATTAAGTTCATCTCCTTCCATCGAAATCAGTCAGAAGTTCTTTTTTTCCACTGCTGAAAGATTTATAATTATTCGGGAACACCAAAATGGCAGGCCAATTTATGCAAAAAAAAAACAAAAAAAACATCATGATCAAGAAGAAAAAGGCAGCGACGACGAGTGCGTTCGGTAGAAGTTAGCATCAGTTCATCATAAATTCAATCGAACAAGGGTCAACCAGATCATGCTTCGTCAGAATACGTAATGAGAAGAAATTGACAGTTTTTATCGCCATAAATCAATAAACATGAACGGCAAAACAACTTAATTCCAAAATTACGGTAATTGCATAACATAGTCGACCATACTGCTGAAAACAGCACTCCGTAAAAATCGGTAACCTTTCCCACGATACTTCTGGTATTCAGACACTTCTTGATGCTGGAAAACCTGTTACATTAAAAAAACATTACAGTATTTGAACTTAGAATTGTTCATGCAGGCGGGAATTTTGGACAGTGGGACATCATCTTTTCGACGCAAAATTAAAATGCAAGCGAGAAGAGCACGTAAAATGCATGTAAAAAATGAGGATGTCAAATTGATATGAAGTTTAATAAATTTGTCCCCAATTTTACCTAGCATCAAAATCTCCAAGGTGTTCAAAATACATTGGTCTCAAAGCAAGCAGCAGGAAAGATCCAAGGAAGCCTTCCGTAAACAAGTTCGTAAGTTTTCTCACGCAAAAAAATGCTGTCAAAGTGCCCCATAATAAGGCCTAAAAACACGTCGCCTCTTTTCTGAACACATTCAGTGATAAAAAGGAACTTCTCTTCATGCCTATGCTTGCATTCTTGAAAATAAAAAATTAACTTGATTGGGAAATTTCAATTGAACAGTAACAAACACTAGCTTGCTGGAAACAGTTTTTTTGACTCACTGTCAAGGCACGCTTCCCATTCTTCGTAGATTTTGTGCCAAAAAGTCCTTTCAGAAGACGCAACAATATTTCCTCTGTGAAGAAAGCTTTTTTCTCTCGCACGCATTTTTCGAAAATCTCCAACGACCACGCTTGCAGAGGAAACTCCGAATCCCTGCAAAAAACGAATGCGCTTTTACCAAGTACCGTAAAATACACGTAACTAACTTCACTCACTTCAATCCTTCGAGCAGAATAGTGCTGAGGATGCTCGAAACTGCTTTCTCCAAGGATACGCACAGGTTCTTTTGTTCCGTCAACGCTTCTTCTGTCAAAGTGTCAGGTTCGGTCAACGCGAATCGGTCTCTTTTCCGAGGAGAGCGAGATTGTGCTTTTTCCAAGCGTTTTTCGTAGATTTTCGAGTGGACTCTTGCGCCATTTGCAAGTTCACATGCGAAAACCCCTCCTTGAATCACAAAAAAAACGTTTTAACATACAATTTTCGAATCAAAACCGAAACTGGATAAAGGGGGAAATCAATCTTTGCTCCAATTTCACACTCGCTTGTATACAGAATATTTGTGATAGGTTAATTCTAGATCTGGTCGATTTCGAATTATTTGTCGGATGAAAATGGGACAAAAGCGATTACCGCTGTACTTAATTGTTTGTCAAATTTCACATTTAAAAATACGTCTAATTGATGTCATTTAAGTGACTCATTAACCACGAATCCCCGTGCGTCATTAAAACGAATAATCAGCGACTCCCGCAATCTTTTGGGCCTTAAACAGTGAAGATTCTTTCTCTTGAATATAATAGTAATTTCATGATTTCATGAACCATTTTGTCATTCCTTATGATCAAACTACAGTAATTACATTATTAAATCAATATCTGACAAATTTTAGGAATAACTGAGTTAAAGAATAGCCTCTCTTTTCCTTTTAATGCACCTAATAAGCAAGACTTTTCAATTACAGGTACAGTAGAGCACTTTGAATTTTTCTGTTTGTGGATAATTAGAACATGTACTGTCATTAAAACTTGAATTACGGCATACATTTTACCTGCAATATAAATGATGCATGCTCAAAACTTTTTGCACCATATATCCCGAGTGGCTCAGAATAAGAATGGTACTTAGATTGCAGACGCATTAAACTCTAAATTTGTTTTGTCAAAATTTGATCATGCGGGAAAACACAACAATCGGTGTAATGGAACTTTCGTAATAATCGTAAATGCATAAAAATTTCCGCACAGACCTTCATTTCTTGATGAGATCAGATGGTGGAAACTAGAAATAAGAAGCCTGTCACAACAGTTGAACCGAATAAGGAATGTAATGCGCACACGAACATACGACTTACTACAGTAATCATTGCGATTAAATACACACCTACAATAGAACATGGCTTCATCATGAACACTTTATTCAACAACGGCACCAATCATCACCGGGATAAAATGGAACCATCAGAAAAGCTCTCAGGTAAATAGGACAAAAATTTCTTACCGACGATGAGTGCACAGGAACGAAGAACCGTGTTCGGCGAAGATCCCATCTTTCTAAACAGCTGAATCGCAGCAGCAAGAACACCGGTTCTCTTAGTCGTTCCATCAACTGCTTGCAATAAAGTTTTTAAATGACTTCGAACAAGCTCAGAAAGGTAGAGAGTAATAGGTGAACGCTGTCGAGTTTGAGGTTGCAATTCGACGCGACTGTAATCATTGCAATAAGCTTTCCCATGCGCATGCGCCTCCAAAACATCAGCTGTATCATTTGCCATTTCGAAGAGATTCGTCTTCCCAGCGATTTTGCGGCTCAGTCGGTCGTCCAAAACACCACATAAAGATGCTATCAGGACAAAGAGGTCGAAGGTTGCTTTTGCTTCGTCAGAAACGAGTAACTTCGCCCACGAAGAAGACATTTCCTATAGATTCGTAACGCGAACCAAACACATTTTGTTTATACTCTTGAAACTTGTAGAAAAAACGCATGCGGATATCGCCTGCATGATTTTGCGTAGACTTGCAGTACAACTCTCATAATTTTTCTGAACTCCAAAGAATCATCAAAATTATACACAGAAGAAATGCGTAAGCAAACACATTAACGGAAGAATGAATAAATTACATGATGCATCAACTGGCCCTCAATTTCGCTCCTACTGAACTCATGCATTTAAACTAAATTCATCTCAAGTTTTGTCGACGGGCCAGAACTAATTTGTATCATCTACTTAATGATATACTGTACCGAACAAACGTTTGGTCAAGATAAACATCAGTTTAGTGCATGCAAAAGCTTAGTTAGTACTTAGGCTACGTAATGTTATGTAATTTTCTGCTGGGTCAGCTACGTTAGATCGGCTGGTCAAGTAATTCATTGATTAGATCACGTCAAGTGGTCGCTGAAGTCGGGGATGCGATCAAAACTGAAGCTGCAGAAGTAAACTAATCCATCAAGCTTGAGTTAAGCAAGGATATCTACAACTCTCACGAACGGTTTATAGTAAAACAAACTTAGGGAAAAAATAACTGATTTAACTTACTCGGATCAAGGTCATATTCCCATCGGAGTTCAAAAGCGTTTCGCAGATACCGCCAGGTGTAATATGAAAATACACTGCAAGGGATTCCCTGGAGGATATGGTATTTGTCAAAGACGAATTCTCCTGAGAACTTTCCAGCTCACTATGTTGCGATATTTCAGTTATTATCGCCGCGTGCATCGAGTCATCCATAGTGAAAATACTTGAGGGCAGCAAGGAAATATCCTCCGTGAATGCCTCAGCGTCCGGTTCCATGTTAAGGTCCGACGAAGGCAGGCTATCGCTAATGGTTTCATCCATTATTCACGCGAGGTTCAGGCTTATCTCACGGACGGGTTCAGCAATAAGACGATTCCACGATGCGAAACGATCCCCGAGAATCCAATTCACACTGGCTCCGAGAAGTCCACGGTTACTTTACTTTCATTCTTCGTTTCCCTTTATGTACAGAAGAGGAACCGCAGATCCATAACAAGCAATTCCCGTCCAACAATTTACCAAGATTATCGTGTGGGAGATTATTTGTGGCATGGATGCTAAACGAAAACGTTTCACCAGCAGCAGATGTTCGCAACAGAAAAATAAGCAGACACAACATAAACAAATTTGTCAAAGCATCCTGCACAACGTCGTAACAATCATCTCCATCTGATACCAAGCCTAACACTTATATCGGAGGCAATAACACAAAACTCTTCGGAATCACTCCTTCCACTAAGCAAAGACATCTTTTCAAACTTTCCATGCTGATGACATATCTCTCCTGCACACACGCAGCATAATCCGCAATTAGCCGCACAATGTACCGATGAATAACCAACGGATTAGCTGCGCACACTTCGGTCATTTTGTTGGCAGTACAGTATTTAATGTCGCACCCTCCCATGAATATTCTAGTAATCCCGGATGAGATTCAATCCTATGCTCGAAGAGGACGCTCCGCCGGGATCAGCAGTGACGAAAAAGTTCTGCGTTGGTGCATTTTCCTCGCTAAATATTTAAACCTTTGACAATGAGAGGCTGACATTGATCTGGGTGCTACACAGGAACAATTAAACACGTACACAATTCATCCGAAAATTGGATTGCAATCTGTCATTACACTACTGTACAGTACTGCATTACAGTGCCAATGCAGTGCGTTTAAATAACCCAAAGGTATTCCCCGGGTTGTGCAGTATGGTAGAACGTAATCTATTATGCGTCGAAAACAGAACCTCTTTCAAATGTTCAAGTTATTTTGCTTCAAGTGTCCATGATTGAATGGGGGAGACATCAGCTATAAATGAATGAGTCACCCGTAGACAGTAATGTTACGGTTCGCTCAAGGCGAGTGTCATTATGGGCAGATGTCGCATCTTTTCACTTTGTAGAAGATTTGTTGAACATTTCAGGATTTGAATAAAAGCTACTTATTTTCCAACATAGTATTTATACCTGAGCAACCAGTTTTCGGAGTGAATCTCCAATTAGTTAATTAAAGAATTAAAACAGCAGAAACAGAATTTAAATGAAGACAGTTTATCATTGCAATGTAAGCAATTGTGCATGATTTCCTTCTCAAAGCTTCTCCAGTTTCAAGAGGGCTTCTTTTCCAGTTAATAAGTATATTTGAAAGAATATTGCTCTACATCAAGAAGATAAAATGGTGACTGAATAAATGCTGTCACACATTTTTCTTTATGAGCCTTAACTTCTTAAGATCAGTATACATTCAGGGAATTTAATGCAGGACAGGTTTAAATAAGTGTAATACAGTACAGTACTATATCATGTATTCAATATTTATAATCCAGAATTTTCCCACATCAATTCAGAAGAAGAAGTTGGGAAGTATGAATAGTCATGACACAGTTAATCTGTCACATTGAATTAGTTGATAACATATGCCCTGTTTCCCCACAACATTAAAAATCATGAAGTCTTTTCTATTTTCATAGGTCCCTGTGAGTTTGAATCAACAAGCTTCAACCATACAACATTCATGGAATGAAAACACCGTCAGCAATTAAAAAAATTGGTCTTCTTCGTCTCCTGGATCAAGCTCACACACAAAAAAATACCTCATTCTCAACAGGGGAACGTGCCATTACTCAAACCAGATCTTCAATAAATATTTCGCATATAAGCCACCGAAGAAAAAAAAATCACAAGCACACACGTTACTAGAACAACCGACCATCATCAGACTGTCCGGAAAAATTGCTTTGAAACATGAGAAAAGCGAATTGCTGACATTATTTCTTGGTTATGTTCTTTTTTTTATTGCAACAGGCGTATCTATCGGATATCACCGAAATTTCCAAGGGCGGAATGCAGAACATTTCGACAAGAATATCATAAGTTCTACATGAGAGATGAGACATTCATCAAACTCGTTAAAGCTGAATGAATGACTATTGTACCGAAATTGGTAAACAGAGAACGCCGAAAAATCTGGAAAAAAAATCTCGATGCACGCATAGTTCTAGGTCAGGAAAAACACTGGCCAGGGAACGATAAACCTTGTCAATTAATCTTTCTTCTTGGAATCCTGCTCGTCGGGGACTTGAAGCCACTTCTTCAAACTGGGCTTCAAGAAGGGGTAAGACAAGAACACCACGTGGATGTGGAAGTAAAGCGACGTGTAGACTCGCCACCACTTGTCCGTCGACAGCAGCAAGAACGGGATCACGGCGTAGGAAAGACCAAACCACAGCCACAGCACTTTCAGCGGTTTCAACGAATAGCGCACCCACTTCTTGGAGAACCAGTACTTGTACACGGGACTTCGGTCCAACAAATCATAGAACTATACAATGAAAGGCAAGAAGACGGCTGTTGAGAATGAATCAAAATCACTCCGCAACAATGAATTGTTCAACAAGCGAACCTCTGTTCAAAATTTCCTTTCACGGATTTTCCACTTTCTACAAATATGGAACAAATCCCTTTATTCTTCGAAAATTCACTTCGTAGTGCGCGTAAAAAGCACTGTCAGATGTCACTACTGTACTTCAATAGAATACCCAGCATTTTTACTTCGTCGTAATGGATTAGCGAAATATACTCAGCCAGAAATAATATTTTGCATGAATGAATCTCAGAAATGTCTCCGGGTTTCTGAAGAACATTTTAAATATAGTCCAAAGAACATGAAAATAAAAACACTCAGCAACAATGAATTGTTAAACAAGCACAGCTCTGTTCGGAATATCCTTTGAAATATTTTCCACATTGAACAAATATGGAAAAAATAAATTTATTCCTCGAACATTCACTTCGCAGAGCGCGTAAAATTTTGCAGCACTGATAGATGGCACTACTGTACTTACATACTAGGTTATATATGCCCTGTAAATTGATCAGCGAAATATACTCAGCCAGAAAGAATATTTTGCGTGAAAGAAGTTCAAAAATGTCTCCACGGGTCTCCAATGCACATTTTAGTTAAAATCCGCAAGAAATTCCCGAATACAAAATTTCCTTTCATTCAAATAAATGTACAGTATTGCATACGCATCAATGTCAACTTTACCGTAATTTTTTGGAAATCGTCAACACCCTGAATTTTAAGGTGCCACAGATGTCACTGGCAGTCACAATACACACATCACTATATACTTTCATTTCTCATATTGATTATACTGGCAGCAGCAGGATCAATATACTCACGTCACGTTCCCGACTGATGATGATGTATTCGTTGAAGAAAGTAACGTAGTAGCTGAAATTCAAGCCATGCCAAACAGCCAGAAACGCCATAGCTACCATGTGACTGACGTGCTTTTTGTTCAAAAACTTCATCCGCTTGTAGATGTAACTATAAAGAGTAAGAGTTCCAAAACATTTCTCTTCATGAACCTCACGATCCCACGCTCGTAACATATCAACCAACACAGTTGTGCACGACAGCTTCGAACAATTCACGACACACGTTCATTATTACACTGCAGGTAGACTCTCTCTCTCGTCTACAACGAAATTGTTTCTGGTGTCCTAAATTTCGTTGTAGAAAGAAAGAGAGAGTTCACTTCCATTACATTCTCAAAATATACAATTCGACGAAACAAACGCACTTACCCATCCAAAAAAAAAAAAAACAACTCACTTGGCAACCCAGGCATTCGTATTCGTGTTGAAACACAAAATCATGTGTTGATACTCCGTCGCAGTTTCGTAAACGCTGACGTGAATGTTCCTGCACCCGTCCCATTTGGCTTTCGTGATGGTTTTGGTGGGATCCTTGGGATCGGGTTGCTCTTCGAACCCGTTGAACGACAGTCCGGATAGAATACAAGCACCTTCCGTGATCAGCCAACAGCTCAGGTACTTGGCAACGCTCACCTTCGCCCACACGACCAGCAAACATAATCGCTGCCACAGCGGACGGTTCTGCAGAAATTTACAATGAATTGGATTTTAAAAAAACGATAAGAAAAAAATGGCATAGTCATCGGAAATTAAATTTCTCGCTCACTCCAAGAAATTTGTTCCCAGAAAAACGAACACCCGGCATTTCAAGCGCATCTGAGGGTTACTTTTGCCAAATAAAACTACAATATTTGATCGACTACTCATTGTATTATTGCAGGTTTACTATAATGTGAAAAATCAGATGCAAAGGAAAATTCGCAAATTATTCCAATGAAAAATTATATTTACGGGCAAATTGGAAAATATTCGGCTTCCGATGCCCACAGAATCGTTATGTTGGGTGTTCTGTTTTTTTTTTAATCAGGCAATCTGTCAATCTCTGAACTAGTATACTTTTGGTCCTGCTCATGATCTTGCTCTCGTTAAATCAAGTAAAGGCCGCATCTGATTTTTCACACCATGATAAACCTGCAATAATATAACGAGTGATCGATCAAATACTGTAGTCGAGAAAAAAATTGTCTGGCAATTTTTGGGAGGCCTTTTTCCTCAAGTTCGACCTACAGGAAAACAAATGCACAATGTGTTCTCCATGGGAAAACGTTCAAGAACCAATTACGCCCTTGTCTAAGGGCCCCACAGCATCTCTATTTATAATTTTTTTCCGGCAACTCGGACACCTTCTTTAATGAAGATCGAATAAACGCAATGATCACTCACCAGCAAGTCGTCACTCGCTGCGTAGTCAACAGGCATGTAACCGGAACCAACAACGTAAACCCCCGTGTACAACAGACCCAGGACCAGGCGTCCGAGGGCCACTCCCAAAGGAGGCGACAACGGGTATCCTTCCGAGTCTCGGATCCTCTTCAAATCCCCTCGAATGAGGAACTTGTAACGCTTCATCGGAAACTGAGGCCCGACCAGGAACGAAGCCGGAAACAAGGCGTGGCCGCCGAGCTCCAAGAATGACGGGCATCTCCTGAGTCCATTCAACTTTTGCTCCTTTGACAACGTTTCCTGCAATTATTTCAGGGGTTTATTTTTCTTCTTCTTCAAGGTTATCTGATCAACTTTTTTTTAGCCCATTTGAATCACACTCATGTCCAAATGTTGCTTTTTTTTCCATGGGGAAGTTGCGGCGTTTATTAGGCGTTTATTTTCTCCACACAGTGTTCTTTATGACGCGTTGACGTAATTGTTCTAGTGCTGTCATAGATGTCGCTGAGAGTCACAATGAAATCGACGTGAGAGTATAATCTTGACTGAGTAAGAGAATACAGTACAGTAAGACCCCCACATGCGGACACCTCGACATGGGGACAATTCAACACAGGGATACTGAATTTACATGAGGGCATTGCATGATAAAATTACAAATAAATTTGAGGAAAATTGACTTTTATTAGGCTTAATTGCAAGAAACATATATTTACAACCCTAAGATCTATGTAAGAAAAATTCATTGGTACTTTTCCCATCCATTCAGCTAATTTAAAAAATTACCTGTAGCACAGACAGACTTCCTTCTTTTCTTGTGACTTGGATGTTATTTTTACAGATGACACCACTTCAATGAACTGTACAGGGGTATACTATTCAATGCTCCAAATGTTCTTATTGGGTTGAAAATATATTCACTTAATCAAATTCAAGTGGCAAACACCTTTTTCATGGAATTCTGAAGAATATTTCTTCCATAAAACACCGATTAAAAGTTATATAATGTAAGTGTATGGGAAAACAAGATTCAACTTCGGGACACTCTTGATGCAATTATGTCCGCATCTGGGGGTCTCACTGTAATTTCTCTTATTTTCTCACGATTCATCCTCACAAAAATTGTACAACGATTTCCCGTATTTTATCAACACGGCACTGAAGTACGTTTTCATATTTTCGCGTGAAAATGTTTTCTTTCCCCCCAGATATTTGCACAGTTTTGATACAGATTAAACGCAAAATTAAATGCGCTTTAACTGGATTTTCATTTGATATTTAGAAGAGATACAAATGAAATTTCATCTCAACCCTTTACAAATTGCAATGGATAAATTTCGTGCATTCAAATATATACTGTATTTTTTTCAGTGGCTTCGAGTTTAATTTAAATTGCCTTTCTAATATGAAGTCCAATAATGTCGTCCCATCCTTGGCAAATTAAATACAATTGCAAAGCCAAAAACTTGCCTTTTTTATTCATCACAAGAAAAGTGCTCATCCCAAATTTTGAAATTTTCACCAGATCTGAGAAACTTCAGTTCTCCATGTGCAGTGTCTTGTAAAATGCCATAGAAGCTTTGAAAAATAGGAAAAACCCAAAACATAATCGGGAAAGTAATGACTTTGTTTTTAATTTCTAGTTACGCTAAAAATACTTGATCGAACGCGGAACTGGAACAATCCTTGCCAAGGAGAGATAAGGGATTTCGGAACGTTTCAGAAACTTAAAAAAACTCCTTCTGAAGATCGAATTACGCACAAGGTATAGAAGTTTTCAAAAAGTAATTAAAATGGAAAAAGGAAGATCAACCACAAAGTTCATGTCTTGTGCTTTGTTCTTCTTTTTCATCTTCCACCTACTGACAAGCAACTCTGAAGCAACCACAAGAGAGCTTTCACAATTTTTTTTTATAATGTACCTTCCAATGACGTTCTTTGGTATACCAAGAGTCCGAGACATAATTCTCCAGAAAATTGTAGAATCAATTTTAGTACTGAACGGTACTGCACACTAAGTATACAGTACAATATTTCATTATCCATTCGCTAAAGATTTCCTTCGCTAGAACACAGCAGTACTTTGAACCCTGCTTATTTTGGGAAGGCGATAAACATTTTCAGCTGTAAAATAGCAACCTTTACATTCAGAATAATTTGAAAGTTATTTTCATTCGCACATGTTTGTCAATAAATCATCAAAACGCTCATTATTAATTTGTGCGATTAATCAAGCAATTTCTGAATTATCACCAAAATGCTTCAATAATTTAAAACATGTGCAAGCATGCAAACTCCCTGTACAAATTAAAAAAAGAAGACCGCAAGTATCGTAGGTCTTCTTTTTTTTTCACAGTAATTGATGCGTCTGATCCCCCATTTAAACCTCGGAAATGAAAAAAAAATTGCAGTGGTCAGTGGTCAACAAATGATAAAATACATTAATACTCGTGAGAAATGATACACTCCATTCAACAATTCAAACCCGACTCACGACGGAGCAAACACTGATTGTCCAAGCCTTCGACTTTTAAAATTTAAAGAAGAAAAAAAAAATGAAGATAAAAAGACTCACTGGATCCTGTTGCCCGTCGTAATAGTCGAAAGCAATCCCAATCAGCCTCAGCGTGAGCACGCAATGCGACAGCGTCCAGCTGAAATTGTAGTCCTCGGTCTCAGTTTGCCAGTACCCAAACAGAAGGTACGCCAACTGGAACACCACCGAGAATAACGGCGAAACATACGTTTTCCCGCACGCCACCAAAACCAGGTACTGCACTAGGATGCACACGAGCGCGTGACACACATCCCACCCCTGGGTGAACACACCCAGCACAACCCCGCAGCCGAAAAAGAAGGCATTTTGCACGACGCTCGGCGCACCCGAAACCGCGAGACGATGAAACACGGCAATGGGGTATCCGACGAGGAGAGCGAGAAGCAGGCGGAGACTGGGTTCGCTGGTGCCCACAAGAGTTGCCAGGGACGCCACGGCCGAGTCCAGGGCCGCCACGGCGCCCGTGACGTGCTGAGACAGGAGGAGAAGACCCAGGGGCCGCTGGGAGGCGAGGGACGCGTTCACGGTGGCGGCGGGGTCAATGCCCCATATCCGGTCCGATACCACGTCCGGCGGCGCGAAGCTCATTCTGAGGCCACTTTCCTTCCTGTTCCGTTCGCCATTCAGAAAAAACCGTTAAGATCAACACCGTCTTCCGTTTCCCAACCAACAGATGGGACCGGGTTCTACACACACACACACACACACATACGTACCCACACACACTTTGCAATACCGCACTGGACACGCATGACCCACAAAAGCACTGAACAAGTCGAACCTTTTAAAGCCAAATTTCAAGGGACCAGCAAACGAATTCGAGTAAGGCAAACAAACATTTTTGATGGGGGAAAGAAAGAAGAATTGCAGGAAATTTCAAGTACCGTGTGTTCCAAGATGCAGAAAGAATTGGTGGATCAAAATGTCCCCAAGTCAAGTCTCATTTTCCCCTAGACTTAAATTATATACTTTTTAACTGGTGTTTTATGGACAGAATACTCACCATGATTCCATGAAAATAAAAATTGTCTCCCAATTTAAACTGATTCAATCAATCGATTTTAAAAATAAAATTCAGCTTGAGATACTGTATGACGAGAATGCGGAAGAAAAAAGCAACCCAGAGCAAGAGGTTGCCAAGCACTTCATTTCGCCTCCATTACGACTTAATTAAAACTTCTGATTTTACTGATGTACTGTTATAATAATTCGTTAATCTTTTCGTACCACCACATTACATCGAATTTCACATGAATACAACGTCGTCTATCAGCAGTAGATGAACATTAATTCTTCCCAAGTCGAAATAGAGCACAATTTTCGCAAAAATACTGCACATGGACACGAATGAAATCATTTTCGATGAGACGAATACACGGTAGATGAGCGTTTCACATTTGATCCCATTCCAAGTACCGCGAACTGGACTTCCTCGACGAGAATAATTACGGCAAACAGGTGTAACCTCTCTCCGACTTGAACAAAAATCAAGTTTCACTCCCATCAAACTGGTTTAACGACTTCTTACACTAAAAGTGGCGGGCTTCGGTCAGACAAATGGCATGAAAGATAAAAAATCCCTTTCTCTTTCAATACCAACGCAGTACTTCGCAGCCGGGTGGATTCGTCGGGAAGATCACTCTGAATGAAAAGTGGTGTTACATTCGGGCATCAAATTCGCGGTGCGAAGGTTATCAAACATTGAGAGGCACAGTACTTCAACTTTAAGCGCAACCAATTTTCGCACCAAGTACACTTAATCGAAATCAGTTCGCAGGAGATTCAATCAAAGGATACATATACTTCTACAAAATTTCGTATCGCTCAGTTTCAGAAGTGGTGGTACGTTCGGGCATTATATCGCGTTGTACGAGTCATCATTGCAGAATTACTTGAATTTTACACACAACCGATTTCTGCACCTAGTGCACTTGATCGATATCAATTTACGAATGACTCAATAATAGGATCCACTACATTAAAAAAATAGCATAACGCCCCGATTCAAAAGTTGCGTAACATTCTGGCATAAAATCGTGTTGTGAGGGTCATCCAACAGCATAGATTGATTACACTACTTCAATTTTACGAACAACCAAATTCAGCACCAAATTAAACTTGATCAAAAATCAGTTCGCAAGATATACATACACCGTAGAATTAACTGTTCTACAAAATGTCGCTTTTATTCAAAGCGCCTAGCTGTGACATTCGGGCTTAAAACGCGTAATGAGGGTCATACATAAACGGAGTTGTTCAATTTCACACATGAACGATGTATGCCCCACATACACTTGATCGAAAACAGTACATTGAAGATTCAATCATAGGATCCACCATTTTGATTGCACCTAAATCCCAACCGAAATCGGTTCACATCAAGCATTCAAACCACTGAGGTACGAAATTCGGTATCGCTCCGATTCATAAGCGGTCTGCCATAGGGGCGTAAAATCGTGTTGTGGGGGGTCAAATAACAATGAAAAAAAGTACTGTAATTCATTATTACACAAACTGTAACCCGCCGTCTCAGCAGCTAGTTGACTTTTTCGAGATCAGTTCACAAAAGATTCAATCATTGGAGCCACTGCTGTTCAACAAAATAACATCTGACTCGCACTCCACAAAATCTTCTTCGATGCCCACTGGTCACGGTTCCACGGGCACTGGTGGCCGAGAATTCAACACACGCGGCTAAACTTAGTCGAGTGAGGAGTGTATGAAACGGAGAGGACAGAGGTTCCCGCGCTCGAAGACCATGCGCACACGATTGCCTTTCCGACATCTCGAAAGCAACAGTGTTGCCGAAGAATTCCAGTGTTTCCCGGGAAGGTTGAACAAGGGAATGAGGAACAAGGAAGTGGTCTATACGGATATGGTACGCATACCACTGTCTCAAAAATTGTGGGAAAAAATGGGCTATATGGGATGACTCACTCAGCAACAACTCACCAAAGGTGCCACTTCCTTCAATTTTTCTATTTTCTATTTCCATTCATTTGAAATTGTAGCCCAGGAAAATGCGCAATTTTTGTCCATGGATTCACTTTTGTTCAACATTGCATATTTTGGATTCATTTTTTTAAATCTACAAAATGTTGCTTGTTTTCTTCTCAATGCAGATCAACAGTTGAACAATGCACCCCCTTTTTAAATTAACAAAATGAAAGTTTGAGAAACATTTCTTGGATTTAAAGAATGGACAGGCATGTATCCCCATCAGCATGATATTTCAGGAAGTAATTCAAAAATTTGTGGCACAATGAGAAACTAGTTGTCCTTAAAATTTAATGTATAAATTTCTATAATCATGTCAAATCAAACATTAAGCATATAAGAGTTATTTACCAATAACTACCCAAATGTCCCTTTCCTTTTTTTTTTACAAAAGAAATGGTAGTTACAAACCACAAAAATGATAAACTTTAAAACACAACAGTGTATTTGCAACTGCACAACTTAAACTTTCCATGTTTGTTTTATCTTTTGTGAATCTTAAAAACTTGTTACAAATTTGAACTCTTGTCAACTAATGGTATTCTTGCTTGAAAACTCCTCTGTCTGACATTCCCTGTTGCAACTTGATTTAAATCCTCATGAACTTGAAATTTTTATAAATGACAATGATTACTAATTCCATGAAAATATTTGATCAAGTAAATTTTGTTTTCAATGTAAATTAGAGATTGTTAGAGGATATTCCAGAAAAAATGGGTCTATTATCTACAGTAATTTACATCCACATAGTTGACCAATAGTATATGCAACTGTTTTAAAGGATGAAAAGTGGTACCCGCTTGAAAAAAGGTTGAAAAGCCCTGGTCTAAGGTGGAATGCATGGCATAACCCTCTGTATAGGCGGGCTCAGATTCATTATATACCCTCGCAACCATGTGACCTTCTTTCTTATTCTTACGAGTCTCGGAATAACGGCCACAGGACACCTGGCCAGATAACGAACATAATTCAAGGATTGCCGCCTTGATCTTGTATGCGGAAGGAAACATAACTTGTCAGAACAACGCAGGCTTACGCGGAAACCCAAAAGCGCCGCGAATCTTGTACAGTAAAATACAGAATTCATACTTTAAATACAGCAGATACTTAATAAGGTGAAGCTCCACAAGAATAAGCAAATCCTTTCCCAATTCAAGTGTGAGTTCAGTCCAAGTCTGACTTCCTTTGATAACAATATAATAGAGGTGGACTCCCTCTACAACAATATTGTCCACATTGACTTAATCTGCATTGTAAATTTTTTCTAGCATCATAGGGTTCTCTTGACATATTAGGGGTTCACTAAATATATATTTTTTTTTTAGTCCTTAGGATTTTGTTGTAAAGAGAGTCCACCTGTATACACCTCCCTAACTCAAAGACTTCCCCTTTAAGCCTTGAAAATTGCCCTTTCCTGGATGAGGCATTTGGGATATTATTCTAGGGACCCTCTAACAAGGAAAGCTAATAAAATGTTAACTTGATGAAATACAAAAAAATACTGATTAATTGGGCAAATAATGAAGCCTTGCCTTCAAGTTCAGAACCATATCAACTCATTTATCCTGAAGCCAAAGTCAAAGAATATCATTATAACCACCACTTCCTGCCATTCTCAATTTTTTTTACCTTGCAAAAATGTTTGTTTCCTTGACTTAAAAATCCACAAGTGAAATTTTATTGGGTCCCTATGAATTTTCCTGTAAAAAAAAATCTAGGAATAAATTAAAGATTGGATAAATGAAGTGATCTACACAATTTTCTTGTATCCACTCAATACATATAAATTAGATCAACTCCTTCAATCAAGTAGTGTATACAAAGTTTCCTCATAAATAACTACCTTATTGTTTAATTGAACACAATTTACAGATACTGTACAGTGAAATCTCGTTACAGCGAATCCCGTCATAAAAAAAACTATTTTTCTTGAACAAATTCATTTCTGAGGCCCCTCCAGTGCGGCCACAATTTTATTCAAGGCTGATTTTAATGGACTTTTCATAATTTCAGTCTTGAAAGATTCGTTATAACGAGATTTTATTGTACATGTACGCTTTTCCAGCCAACATAAGTCAATGAAAAGAGAACCTACAACTTATTTCACGGGACTCAGAAAAATACATTTTCAGATTTATGGCTCGACGTAAGTTTCTCAATATTCAGGGTTTTTGTTACTTTGAAAATTACGAGAAAATATTCCGACTCATTCAGTAATGAAAGTATGAAAATGAACGTTCGATGAACAATCGAAATATGTTCCATTTTTTATTTTTTGCGGAAAAACATGGTGGTTATGTACAGTATGAGACCACGAAAAAAGAGAGGAAATTTCGAGCCCTATTGAATGCCTGCCATCACCGGAAGAACTGTTATTTCAAATTATTTTCCCACTCAAACTCACAGATGACTTCACAGATTGCAAACCTCTTTTCTCACGCACTCATTCCACGGTTTTAATTCACTACCCGAGTCATGGCAACACGCTTTGTGAATATTGTACAGCTAGTGTAAACCATCCTTTCCGCTCCAGAAAACATTTCACACAATGAAAGTCATACTGGAAGACTCAGAAACACTTCCGTTTTCCCTCAAAATTTCCCTGATAAGATACCCATCAAGCTTCAAAACGACGCAAAGCTCGAGATCACATTAAAAGCAAAACACACAGAGTTTCCAACAAACTAAACTATTTTACTGCCCTAGTGGGGAAATTGGTGCACATGGAGGATTTGTTTGTAATTCTACACAGTGACCCTGCTGTGCACCTGAAGTGTACCAAAGTTCTTTATGGCTCGACGTAAGTTTCTCAATATTCAGGGTTTTTGTTACTTTGAAAATTACGAGAAAATATTCCGACTCATTCAGTAATGAAAGTATGAAAATGAACGTTCGATGAACAATCGAAATATGTTCCATTTTTTATTTTTTGCGGAAAAACATGGTGGTTATGTACAGTATGAGACCACGAAAAAAAGTAGAGGGAATTTCGAACCCTATTCAATATCTGCTGCCATAACCGGACAAACTGTTATTTCAAATTAATTTCCCACTCAAACTCACAGATGACTTCACAGATTGCAAACCTCTTTTCTCACGCACTCATTCCACGGTTTTAATTCACTAACCGAGTCATGGCAACACGCTTCGTGAATATTGTACAGCTAGCGTAAACCATCCTTTCCGCTCCAGAAAACATTTCACACAATGAAAGTCAAACTGAAAGACTCAGAAACACTTCCGTTTTCCCTCAAAATTTCCCTGATAAGATACCCATCAAGCTTCAAAACGACGCAAAGCTCGAGATCACATTGAAAGCAAAACACACAGAGTTTCCAACAAACTATACTATTTTACTGGTGAAGTGAGTCAAACCTCCCTAAGTCAAAATTTTTCAAGTCCCTGTCTGAATTCCCTTGGGATCAATGCATTAAAAACCTCCCTAACTCAAGAGTCTTTTTCTCTAAAACCTCTGTAAGTCGAATTTTTTGAGGCCTTTTGAGTATTATTTCTTTGAAACATGAAAGAGAAAATCAATAAAACAAATTATTTTATGCACTTCGAAATAAAGTGAAAGACTAATTGAACAAATGAACCCCTGCCTCCAAGTTCAGCAAGGTGTAAACTCATCAAGGAGCAAGTTTTGGTCCAAAATATCCTCATTTATGATTTCCCACACTTTTTTTCACTTTCTCCACACAACAAAATTGTTTGTTTCCTGAACTGGAAATCTCCAAAAATCAAAACCTCTCAAAGTCGAATTTTGTTTTCCTGGTCCCTAGAAATGCCACTTAAGTTTTGGTCCAAAATATCCTCATTTATGATTTCCCACACTTTTTTTTCACTTCTCACAACAAAATTATTTGTTTCCTGAACTGGAAACCTCCAAAAATCAAAACCTCCCAAAGTCGAATTTTTTTCCTGGTCCCTAGGAATTCCTCTTACAGAGGTTCAACTGATGTATAAGCAGCACATCACAGCGGGGACAACACCAAAAAAAAGTATATCGACCCGAGTCTCCATGCTGCCCAAAGTCGGCTTCGAAAATGGGCTCCACATTTACTGCCCCGGACGGAATGGGATATAGAAAAAAATATATACACACAACGTAACGGTGCCACACCAAATACCATCACGTGGCCTGAAGACGAAGAAGAAAGAGAGGATTTCCGACTCAACGCGTCTCTTTCTGGCCACAAAAGAAGTCACATACGGCTGGCGAAGGAGACCATCACACAGGAGAGAGCATTCGAAAAAAAAAAAGAGGAAAGAAGAGTAGACAACTTTCGCCAAGTCTCCCGCGATTTTTCCTCTCCTCAAAGCGATACCCAATAATGACGAAAAAAGAAAATTACGATTTTGAACCTCGGTAAGTCGGATTTTTTTTCTCAAAGTCTGCGTCTGAATTCCCCTAAAATAATGCATTACTGTAAAAACCCCTCCACCACTCCAATTTTCTGGAGGCATTTTGCTATTAAAGTGAAACCCCCAGATGCAGACATAATTGGTGCATCAAGAGTGTCCCTAAGTCGAGTCTTGTTTTCCCATAGACTTACATTCTATAACTTTTAATTGATGTTTTATGGAAGAAATATTCTTCAGAATTCCATGAAAAAAGGTGTTTGCCACTTGAATTTGATTCAGTGAATATATTTTTCACGCAATAAGAACATTTGGAGCATTGAATAGTATACCGCTGTACAGGTCATTGAAATTTTGGCATCTGTAAATATAACATCCATGTTGCAAAGAGAGAAGAAAGTCCCTCTGTGCAATAGGTAATTTTTTTAAATAAGCTGAATGAATGGGAAAGTGATGGGAAAAGTACCAAAGAATTTTTCTTGCATAGATCTTAGGGTTGGAAATATCTGTTTCTTGCAATTAAGCCTAATAAAAGTCAGTTTTCCTAAAATGTATTGGCAATTCTATCATGCAAAGTCCTCATGATGAGTCAGTTTCCATATGTTGGGCCTTTTTTATGATTTTTTTATTGAAAAATAAATATCCCTGCGTCAAATTGTCCCCATGTCCAGGTGTCTGCATGTGGGGTTTTCACTGTATTTTATTGACACAGGAAATATAAAAGAAATACAAAATTAACGTGATGTGTTTTGAAAGGAAGTGAAAGACTAATTGGGTAAAGTTACCTTTGCCCCCATCCGGTCAACTCATTTAATAAGCAATTTAAAGCTCAGAATATCACCAATTACAATTCTCCTGTTTTCTCCCCCCCCCCCCCAAATACATGTTTGCCCAAGTCAAAACCTTATTGACTATAAATATTTTTTTCTTGGTCTCTTGAAGATCAACTTGAACAGGTTCCATACTGTAATTTCAAACACAATTGGATAGAGAGGTGCCACCGATTTTTTTTTCTCTATTACGCTGATATCTGGGAACCATTTTCTGAAGGAATACTTTCTCAAATGAGATAATTCGGAGATGGAGAGTGATGAGCAAAAGAGATCACAGCGGATTTCCCACAGAGCGCAGGCTAAAAAAAAAAAAAACATAGAACAAGAAAATGCCTCAGGGGCGGGTCACTAGAAAAAAAATATATATACATATATCGAGATCATCAGTTTCCCTGCGCGAAAATTCGAGCTCAAACTTAACTTGAAACTCCATCCTATAAACATTTAAAAAAAAGGAAACCAAGTTCTCTGACTAACTTTCTCAAGTGAGATCATTCGGAGTACTGACGGTGGATTTCCGACAGAGCGCAGGTGAAGAAACATAAAGATACCTCAGGCCACTAAAAAAAAGGACAACAACATCGTGGTCATCAGGTTTCCCGCAAAAAAAAAAAAAACAACGTGAACCTCCGTAAAAAAAAAAACTCGAAGAAGAAATCAATTTATCTCACTCGCGAGTCCAGATTAGGAAATTATCCCAAAATACATCAAGGCCCTGCTGGAATGACTACTTTTTTATTTATTATCAAATGAGATCATTGTAAGAGCTTTAAGAAAACTTGGAAAAATCGATCAATCCATGAAAATGTTTGACAAACAAACACGCATCTCATTCAGTTCTTCGCGATCACAAAAAAAAATCCACCGATGAGTGCCCTAGATCTAAAAATAAAATTCCGCGCATTTCCATTTCAAAAATACCGTACGGTGCAGCAGTACAAGAAATGCGGTACAGTACGTCTCTTGGGCGGACTAGTTTATCAAATGAGATCATCGGGGACTCTCTAATGAGACCGGCACAGGTGAGAAAGTGGATTCCAAATTAACAGAGCTCGAAAAAAAAAAATCAACGAAAAACCACACGGAACATTTGATAGTACTGTATACTGTACTGTACTGTAGTGTATGTCATTCGCTTCCACACGTGCACCAACCATTTGAGGAACTTGATAAATGGCAATATTTCGGCATAACCCCTCTTTTTCCTTCATCCCTTTCAAGGGCAAAATGAAAATGCAAGAAGTATGGGATTATTTTCATTTTTTCATTGATAAATTTAATTTATGAAAATAAAGTATTTTTGTTTCGATATTAATTTTATTTATTTCTATAAATATAATTTCTTTATTGTTAAGAAATTCTTTTCCTAGAAGTATGGGATTATTTTCATTTTTTCATTGATAAATTTAATTTATGAAAATAAAGTATTTTTTTCGATATTAATCTTATTTATTTCTATAAATAGAATTTCTTTATTGTTAAGAAATTCTTTTCCAGAAAAAACTCCTGTTTCTTTAAATTGAATATACACATTTTAGTTTTTAATCAATCAAAAACATTATACAGTAATAGATTTACAATTAAATCCACATTTTTATCATTTTAAAACAATATTAAGTTCTTTTATAAACTGTAGAATTTTTTATTATTATTTTGATTTACAAAATCAATGTTTTTATTAATAAACTATATTTTAATCAGAATAATATTAAATAAAATTACTAATATTAACTTATTTGAAGGACAAACAATTGAATTTATTTGAACTATTAAAGTGAGGGGGTTCAAAGTTAAAAGTTCTTGTATTAACTCCATATTATAAAGGTTGTAAAAGAGTGTTTTTTTAAATAGGCTTTTATTGTAGTTCAGTGTCTTAAATGACATAAAGGTGTATTGCAGGCTATGTTTAAAATACGAAAATATCCAGCAGTAACAAAGAAGCCGATGGGATCTGGAAAAAGGTTTCGTATTAACGAAAAATTTGTTGTTTTGATTCAAATACGATTTTGGCTATTGGACGAAAACCGGAACAACAAATTCGCTTCAAGCTAAAAGTCGTAATAGCGAGATTCTCGTTGTACCGAGATTCTAATGTAATATTTTGTATGATAAAAAGCAAGAATCCTATCACAAGAAAAGCCTGATTGATAATTATTTATATTTTACAAGATTTAGTTTCACCTCGATCGCGTTCCAAATCAAAATAAATGAATGAAAAAAATAAAAGGATAAGGAATGCATATTTTGGACATGGAAAGAAAATGACTCAAAGACAAACCACTTGAAGGAATGTCCCAGTAATTTTTCCCCGCATTGCCGTAAAGTTGCAAGTTTTATAAGAAGTAATTAGTTGTTCCTTCATGGTATCGGAAGACTTCTAAGTCTTATGGTCCAGTTTCTACCATCAATACGAGTTCCTTATTCATTTTTTGTACTTATATTCCCGGCCCAGCACTAAATATTTTTCAAATTAACAATAAACTACTCTGCCCCGATTAGCATTTTTCATGCACAGGCCTGAATGCACATTATTCATAAGAATGCTCCAAAAAGTTGTTCACCTTGAGGCAGTTCTGCATTGAAGGAATAACATCATACCCAATATGAATCCAGGAAGTTTTTATTAGCATTTTTCATGCACAGGCCTGAATGCACATTATTCATAAGAATGCTCCAAAAAGTTGTTCACCTTGAGGCAGTTCTGCATTGAAGGAATAACATCATACCCAATATGAATCCAGGAAGTTTTTCAGAATAACAGACATAAACTTGTAATTTCTCATTCAGAAAAATTATACAAAATACGATTTTTTAAACTGAACACAACAGACACAAGATTATCTTGACTTTGATAAAGAAGAATACAATAATCTATTTTGATTATAAATAATGTTTTTCTTTCATATTTCAGAGTGACTGCTTGATTCCAGTTCACAAAAAGTACCTGAACTGTGTAATCTAAAGCTACAGTGCTCTGAATGACTCATTCCAGGTCATACCCTGAAAATTTCCCTTTTAATTTCCTCTGCAGTACTCTACAGTATAAAAAATACTGTATACTGTACTGAACACTGCACTTGAACTATAAAGTACAGTACAACATTACTGTACTTCTAATTCTTGAATACTTTGTACCATGTCCATTGCCTGGACTTGATCATGCAATTTTCCCCCTTGATTCAGGGGCTCTACAGTTCGCATTTTTTGAGGCATAAATTTTTTTAGAATAAAGGCCAGATGAATGGAATTTTCAATTTTGCTTTTAGTCTGTGTATCAGAACCACCCTCTGCTACCACTTCTGTACAATTTTATGGTTACAAAGACAATTGTACATTCCCCAAGAGATTTTTGTTGATGAAATTTCTGGCTTTTTCTAGAGTGTTTCCTGAGGTACAGAAATAATTCAAGTTGACAATTGCCCTGGGCACAACTGGCCAAAGATTAAGCGCATTCAAAAATACCTGGCATGCATGAAAAGCTGTTGTTCTTGGAAAAATGCATAATATAATTATACATGAATATATTTTGGTGCCTTGCCCTTTCAAATTTATGCTTGTT
Organism: Notodromas monacha; assembly: GCA_905338405.1. Classification (NCBI taxonomy): domain Eukaryota; kingdom Metazoa; phylum Arthropoda; class Ostracoda; order Podocopida; family Cyprididae; genus Notodromas; species Notodromas monacha. The sequence goes on along the minus strand of CAJPEX010000084.1, from coordinate 166,077 downwards.
TTGGAGTGAGTAGATGTTGTTGGCTATCAGAATTGCATAAAAGATAGCCTTCAATAATTTAATGCTTAACTGACATTGAACTTTAAAAAAGGGGGCCAATGATCAACACTCAGAAATTGAGTCTTTGAAATTAGAATCAAGATTTCTTGCAAGCAAAATCTATATTCTGGACATTTGCAATGATTTGTTTGATTTTATCTCTGCAATTCTTTACAGAAATTTTCTGGCTACAGCTGGTCAACACTTGCCACTGAAGACAATCCACCAGACAATCCCTTCTCAACAACATCAAATAAAAAATCAAAATGACTGTTGATTCAACAGTGAAAGTAAGCATGCTCAAAACATTGAAAAAGCATAACCAAAATTGTCTGACTTTTTGTTGTTGAACATTTTCATTCAAGTGGTTTTTGTGACCATTCTGTGGAACTTGGGACCATACAATTTGATACCATTTGAAAGAGAATTGAACAAGCTTTCATTTGGTATTTTCTTCATGGCCACAGCTTAATTTGCTACTGAGCTATTTCAATTTCTGAGCTATTTCACTGAGCTACTGTTACTGAGCTATTTCAAGTCAAGAATTGGTTCAATTTTTTTGGCCCACCCTGTTTATGGACCCTTGAAAAGAAACAAAAGAATCCAAGCCTCATATCATGGTTTATTCCTTTTCATTATTTAAAAAGCCAAAAGACACAGTTTTCTGGTAGAATTAGAAGACACAATACAGGATTCCAGCAGCACTCCTAATAATAATAAGTTTCTAGATCCAAATGTTTCCCAAGTAGCATTATCCCATCTCTGCACCTCATCATTTATTAATTTGCACACCAGGTAAATATAAGAGATTAAACACTGAATCCCGGTTCCAGGAATATTCAAAATGAGGTTGACCATGTAGCTCTTTGATACTATTCACAAAGATGACGGCTGTCATAAAATCCTCAGCCTAGGACCATGGAATTATTGTGGATTAGGGACTTGATGGTTTTTTCAGAAATGAGAGGCGCTGACTGGAGATTGTCTTCCTCATATCTCCCATCAGTAGGCTCCACAACGAGTTTTGTCACTAAAAAACTCCCAGTGGTGCTAGTAGCCATCTGACTCCCAAAGATACTTCTCGCTGATGCCTCCAGCATTACCTTTGGAGATTTATTGAAGTCCGCTGGTAAAGTAGTTGTGGATGAAACACCAGTTGTCCTCCCTTTGGCCTGGTTGCCCCAAAAGAGCTGCCTCAGGTCCTTACTGGACATCCCATGACGTCCCAAGATCCTATTGTGATGATTCCCTACTCTGGTCATCACATGCTCTGCCGGAGCTGACTGGTTATTCTTGGGGATGGGATTCGAGCTGGGCATGAGAAGAACGGCTTGTTCGCGTATCCTCTGCGCCCTGAACGGCACAACAATCGTCTTCTTCAACAGCTCAACGTTCACGCGTTGGTCCTTTTTATTATTATCATTATTATTATTCGAGCTGGGAGCGGTTTCCGCCGAAGTCGCGACTTCCGCCGGAGTCGTAACGTCCGTGTTATCACGGATGGCGTCGGAGTGAGTGAATCCCGCCGGGGTTGGCGCCGGCTCGAAAGTATTACTCGGATTTTGAATAAACGGATTTATCACGGCGGCGGTCTTGAGGACGTGGGAGAACATCAATGCCATGTAACGATTGAAAAGCGGGTCCCAGAACATTCTTTGCAACACCAGCCGGAAGAACTGCCCCAGCTGCTCGCCCAACAAATCCACGTGCGGATGAGATGACGAGCTCAATAAGGATCCAACCTGATAATCCACCTGGGGTTCTGTCACTTCCGTGCCATCGGTTCCCGTGGTCAATGGTGCTGATGGCACTACTTGATTGTCGTTGAGAAACGCGTTCTTCGTTCTCGAAAGCGACCCGCCGACTCCATCGAATGTCTCCAAGTAAGACGAAACTGCCGATGATGACTGGTCCTCATTTGGAAGTTTCGTACTCGACACCACGTCCTGATGGTACTTGATGTTATTGGGTATTGGTGTTGTCACCACGGGAAGGTCAGATTTCAACCCTTGTTGATATTCAGCAATTCTTGGCATGTGGTGAAGCATCACGTCCAAAAGGCATCTCCTGTTGAACACGTCCTGGAAATTCGATTTCAACAGCTTGCTGTTGCAACAAACCAGCAGCAGACACAATACTGAAGACACCAATCGCATTTTCAGGCAAAACTTGGGAAAGGAAGAGGATTTTCGACAACTGGGGCAGTTCTCAGCCTTCTCTCCTACATCTTCACCCCTGAACAAACACTTCCTCTAATGATTCCAGTGACGTCTCAGGAGTACAAACAGCGGTGAACTTGATCTCTGAAAATTTTCCCTCAACTCCAGGGGAATCGGCAAATATTTTGCTCCATCAAGGTCAATTTTTTTTGTTTAAATCCTTTGAAAATATTTTGAGGGGGGGGGGCACTTGAATTTTAGATTTCAATAGCGGATGTTGGTAGTAGAATATACTTCTTGTCCAAATGTTTTGTATAGAAAGGTGGAAACGGGATTTTTTGAATCCTGTCTTCATTTTGAGCCTTATATCTCTCTCAACATGGTCATCGTGCTCGATTTCATAAATTACTGATGCATATTTTCTTGCAGTACTTTGCCACTATTTGAAGAACCCCTTAGGTTATTTTCAAAATTTATTGTTTCCAAGAGGACTATGCTCAAAGACACATTTTCAACAAATTTCTGATTTGAGCATAAACCCCTCTTGATGCAATTTTGAAAAAGTTGTGCATTCATGATTCAAACCTGTGGATTTGTGTTTTAAACCTCAAGATTAAAATTTGAATTGAAGGGGTTACGCTTCAAAGTAAAATCCATTTTAAGGAATTTTTTCTGTGAGCATAAGCCTATTTAAACAAATATTTTTTAAAACCTGCAATCTACCCTCTCTAGAAATTTAATTTGATGCCTAAATTAAAAACTGATCTTTTTTGCAAAACCCCTTATATGCACTGTTTTAAACTTTTAATAAATTTCAACCTGATGAAGAAAGTAGTCCTCAAAAAGTGGCACAGTATTCAGCTGGATTTTCAAACATTTTTGGGATTACTGATTTAAAACATTTTTTTCTTAGGTTGAATAACATTCTTTTCTTCCCCATAAAATATTAATAATGTGTATGATTTTTGCTATTTTTTCAGTTATTTATAGGTACAATATGAATTTTCGAATTTTTAGTTGAAAAAAAAAAAAACGTTCGCAATGTGAAATTCGTTCGTTCTGTGATGGTGCTTTTTGCATGAAAAAAAACATTCGTTATACTGGGGGTTCGTTGTACAAGGTATAACGAACATTTATTCTTTGGCTCTTTAGATTTATTGAACAGATGTCACCCGAATCAACGACCCGCCCGAAAAAAAATCGATTATTGACCAAATTCAGCCAGGTTGCCATGGTCACCTGCCGGCCGACTGTTTATACCCGGATGAACCAGCGGGAACAAATTGTATTGCAGACTGGAACCCAGCTGCTCTTGAGCCTGTTGCGTACTATTTCCGTCGCAAATATGGTGAGTGGATTTTCAAATTAAACGTTATAATTTAAAAACTGTGTTCTAATGTGGTGATCTTTTTTTTTGCCTTCTTCCAAACCGAAAGATCCTCTCGCGTTTGAAGCCGGCTAGCAAATCAAAGCCCGGCAGTGCGCCGACAGACACCAAGACCAAGAAGCATGTCCCTACTGCTGACGAATTCTTCCAGAGCAGGGATTTCACCGGAGCCATGACTGTTTTGGAGGTGATTAACTCGTTTTTACATATTTCCTTTGGAATTATTGTTGGGCATTTGTTTTACATTTAAGGCTTTTTTTCAGGAAATTTTAATTTATGTGGAAGCTTTTTTTGGGTGAACAACTACGAACTACAAAATTGTGTCTGTGGAAGAGTTATGTTGAGTTGTTGTTGTGTTTGGTAAAAATTGTGTCGTTGTGCAATTAACTTGAGGGACAAATTTCGAAATATATTCATTCAATTTAAACTGGAAATCCAAAAAAAAAAGGATTCCCGGCCTCGTCCCAGGCTGATCCTGTTTTTTTATTTACTAAATTTTAACCTTTTAAAACTTTACTTTATCTAACACCTTCTGATCCACTAGCAAATATTAGAAATTTATGCTAAGGTAAGTTATTCATAAACAGCTTTAGTTCATCTGAGTCCCAGAGGTAGACTTCGTTTCAAACAAACTTGATAATTTGGAAACATTGTGATCCTGAGGAGTCTGAAAATTCTGTCCATATTTTAGAAAATTAGTGTTGTGTCTCAATCTTGATGATTTTTGTTCTGACTTCATTTATGTTCAAGTTCAGCTGGTTGGGACCATTGTGTATTATTCTTAGAAAAGAAAAAGAATTGCTGATCCTGAACTTTTGGAAAGTAAGTGTGGAGCACATTTTACAAACCAGTTCATTAATAAAACCAAATTGTAGAACCCACAAGAGTCATATGATTTCAGAAAGTCTTCAAAATTTGAAATTATATTTTTGGAAGATTTAGTGTGTGTCAAATATTTTTCTTATCTTAAAATTATTTTCCCATTATTTTAAGATGGTGCAGCACAAAGAATACATTGAATAAGTAATCAATTTGCTTCAAGTTTTCAGAATTTGCTAACGCGGGTGTTTCAGATTTGAGCTTATGCCTGTTATTTATTTGGCATGCAAATATTCTCCCAGAATCTGAAATTGCACAGCACATAGCAACTGTTCTCCAAGAATCTCTCATCAGTTCAACATGAAAAAGACTAAATTTCTTTCAAAATTGCATTTTTTTCAATAAGTTCTATAACAAAAAATGAATGCCTTTTTATTCAGCTGATTAAAATTATGTCACAGGACTAATTCCATTGGTAAAATATTGAAAATTTCAAATGAATGAATGAACAGAACGCTTTATTTTCCGCTTTTCAGCATTCACAAGGTTCAATCAAGATATCCAAATCCAAACCCCCCTCCCCACCCAACCCAAATCCATTCAAAGTCATTCAATCACTTCAGAGCAGGAAACAGAGAAATTATAGATGCAAATTGATAACAAGAATAAAAGAAAATACATTCAACAAAATACTACTGCACAATTGATATGTATGCATACACCCCTTCCTTCAGCAAAAATACTAAAACTTTAAATTTAGTCTTTTTTTGCTGACATTGGTTACATTGAAGTCAATGAAAATGTGTTTTGTTGTTCTTGTAGTTTGATCGGAACAGTGGAAAAGGATCTGATGCGACTGATGAACTCATTGGTTACTGCGCATTTCATCTGGGTGATTACAAAAGGGCTTTACTGGAATATGATGCCATTTCCAAGCGAAGAAATCCTCCTTTATCAGTCTGGGTACACTTGGGATGCTGCTATTTTTATTTGGGAATGCTTACTGAAGCTGAAGAGGTGAGTTTTTTGTGTTCTCTTGAAGAAACTGGGATTTTATTACCAATTGACTCCATCAGGAAACCTTAAAACTCTGATACAATAGGTCTTCTTTGAAATCCTAATTTCATTGTATAGTTATTTTTGAATGAATATATTGCAAGGTTCCCCATATGAAGTCCAAAAGCTTGGCACAGTAGAATTTTGTTACCACTAAATTCGTTATTGCAAAATATGGCTCATATTAATCACCTATAGCAACAAGATTATTTGGGTTTATTTATAAAAAATTTTCTCTTATGAGAAAGCTTTTGTCTCTGGTCTCATGACTTTCTTGTGNACAAGGTATAACGAACATTTATTCTTTGGCTCTTTAGATTTATTGAACAGATGTCACCCGAATCAACGACCCGCCCGAAAAAAAATCGATTATTGACCAAATTCAGCCAGGTTGCCATGGTCACCTGCCGGCCGACTGTTTATACCCGGATGAACCAGCGGGAACAAATTGTATTGCAGACTGGAACCCAGCTGCTCTTGAGCCTGTTGCGTACTATTTCCGTCGCAAATATGGTGAGTGGATTTTCAAATTAAACGTTATAATTTAAAAACTGTGTTCTAATGTGGTGATCTTTTTTTTTGCCTTCTTCCAAACCGAAAGATCCTCTCGCGTTTGAAGCCGGCTAGCAAATCAAAGCCCGGCAGTGCGCCGACAGACACCAAGACCAAGAAGCATGTCCCTACTGCTGACGAATTCTTCCAGAGCAGGGATTTCACCGGAGCCATGACTGTTTTGGAGGTGATTAACTCGTTTTTACATATTTCCTTTGGAATTATTGTTGGGCATTTGTTTTAGATTTAAGGTTTTTTTTTTTCCATGCGAGGAAATTTTAATTTATGTGGAAGCTTATTTTGGGTGAACAACTACGAAATCTACAAAATTGTGTCTGTGGAAGAGTTATGTTGAGTTGTTGTTGTGTTTGGTAAAAATTGTGTCTTTGTGCAATTAACTTGTGGGACAAATTTCGAAATATATTCATTCAATTTAAACTAGGAAATCCAAAAAAAGGATTCCCGGCCTCGTCCCAGGCTGATCCTGTTTTTTTATTTACAGTACTAAATTTGAACCTTTTAAAACCTTACTTTATCTATCACTTTCTGATCCACTAGCAAATATTAGAAATTTATGCTAAGGTAAGTTATTCATAAACAGCTTTAGTTCATCTGAGTACCATAGGTAGGCTTTCATTCAAACAAAACTTGATAATTTGGAAACATTGTGATCCTGAGGAGTCTAAAAATGCTGTCCATATTTAAGAAAATTAGTGTTGTGTCTCAATCTTGATGATTTTTGTTCTGACTTCATTTATGTTCAAGTTCAGCTGGTTGGGACCATTGTGTATTCTTAGAAAAGAAAAAGAATTGTTGATCCTGAACTTTTGGAAAGTAAGTGTGGAGCACATTTTACAAACCAGTTGATTAATAAAACCAAATTTTAGAACCCACAAGAGTCATATTATTTCAGAAAGTCTTCAAAATTTGAAATTATATTTTTGGAAGATTTAGTGTGTGTCAAATATTTTTCTTATCCTGTAATTATTGTTCTATTATTTTAAGATGGTGCTGCACAAAGAATAAATTGAAGTACTGTATTCAATTTGCTTTAAGTTTTCAGAATTTGCTGACGCGGGTCTTTCAGATTTGAGCTTATGCCTGTTATTTATTTGACATGCAAAGATTCTCCCAGAATCTGAAATTGCACTACATAGCAACTGATCTCCAAGAATCTCTCATCAGTTCAACATGAAAAAGACTAAATTTCTATCAAAATCGCATTTTTTTGCAATAAGTTCTAGAACAAAAAATAAATGCTGGAAGCCATTGAAATTATGTGAGGACTAATTCCATTGGTAAAATATTGAAAATTTCAAATGAATGAATGAACAGAATGCTTTATTTTCTGCTTTTCAGCGTTCAGAAGGTTCAATCAAGATTTCCACATCCAAACCCCCCTCCCCACCCAACCCAACCCAAATCCATTCAAAGTCATTCAATCCCTTCAGAGCAGGAAACAGAGAAATTATAGATGCAAATGGATAACAAGAATAAAAGAAAATACATTCCACAAAATACAACTGCACAACTGTATTGTATGCATACACCCCTTCCTTTAGCAAGATACTAAAACTTTAAATTTAGTCTTTTTTTGCTGACATTGGTTACATTGAAGTCAATGAAAATGTGTTTTGTTGTTCTTGTAGTTTGATCGGAACAGTGGAAAAGGCTCTGATGCGACTGATGAACTCATTGGTTACTGCGCATTTCATCTGGGTGATTACAAAAGGGCTTTACTGGAATATGATGCCATTTCCAAGCGAAGGAATCCTCCTTCATCAGTCTGGGTACACTTGGGATGCTGCTATTTTTATTTGGGCATGCTTACTGAAGCTGAAGAGGTGAGTTTTTTGTGTTCTCTTGAAGAAACTGGGATTTTATCACCAAGTGACTCCATCAGGAAACCTTGAAACTCTGATACAATAGGTCTTCTTTGAAATCCTCATTTCATTGTATAGTATAGTTCTTTTTGAATGAATATATTGTAAGGTTCCCCATATGAAGTCCAAAAGCTTGGCACAGTAGAATTTTGTTACAACTAAATTCGTTATTGCAAAATATGGCTCATATTAATCACCTATAGCAACAAGATTATTTGGGTTTATTTATAAAAAATTTTCTCTTATGAGAAAGCTTTTGTCTCTGGTCTCATGACTTTCTTGTGCTGTGGATAATAACTGAAATTTCTTCATTCATTATTCATAGCACAAAAAAGTCATGGGACCAGGACAAAAGCTTTCTCATAAGATAGAATTTGTTATAAATAAATCTAAATTAATGAATGAAAAATGACTGAAGAAATTTCAGTCCATAGCACAAAAAAGTCATGGGACCAGGACAAAAGCTTTCTCATAAGATAAAATTTGTTATAAATAAATCCAAATAAATGAATGAAAAATTACTGAAAAAATGCCAGTCATTACCCACAAATAAAAGACCAGGACAAAAGCTTTCTCATAAGATAGAATTTGTTATAAATAAATCCAAATACTGTAACTGAATGAAAAATGACTGAAGAAATTTCACTCATTATCCACAGCACACAGAAAAAGTCATGGGACCAGGGACAAAAGCTTTCTCATAAAAGAAAATGTGTGTGCCTTTTATAAAATGGATAAAACGGAAATTGTTTTCTAGGTTTCGTTTTTTCTATTTTCTGGATAATTTTCAAACTTTTCCTCACCCAGGTTAAAACAGAAAGAAGAAAGAGAATTTTGTATTCATGCATTTTTTCACTTGTACAGCATATGATGAACCTTTCACAATTTTTTGAAGTTGCTAGAAAATGAAATGTTTAAAAATTCTCAATTGAAAATTCAGATTAATCGAACACCTTTCCAATATACGAGTTAGAAATAATGTGAGTTACTATATACCCATTTTTGAACTGGTCCTTGTAGTTTTGATGAGTGTTACCAGCTATACTTTCAGGAAATTTTCAGTTCAGATCAGTATAGTTTACAGTAAGGCTTGACAAGCTGATTAAAGTGCAAGATATTCGAGCGTTTCATCCCAGTTTCCAAAAAATATATGATTTTTTAAAGATGGCGACGAAGGCTGAGAATAGCCGATTGAAAACAAGGTTGATGTTCCACCTATCGCACAAGCTGAATGACGAGACAAAGCTGATGGAATATCATCAAATGTTGGAAGACATAATCGAAGACCAGTTGTGCTTGGCTTCAATTCACTATCTCAGATCTCACTACCAAGAAGCTATCGACATTTACAAGCGAATTTTAACCGACAACAGGTTTGTGTTCATTAAACAATAAACAGCATTTTTTTTAATCAAGTGGTAACTTATTCTAAATTTCATAGAAGTGCTTATATTGGCATGAGAGAAGCAATATTTTTCAAGTGGAAATTTCTTTTTATAGAAATGGTTCTGCATGTTAAAGGTTTCATTTATTTACAGTTATTTTCATTTATTGGAGACCCAAAGATGCGGACATAATTGGTGCATCAAAGGTGTCCCTAAGTTGAATGGTCCCTAAGTTGAGTCTTTTTTCCCATAGACTTACATTATATAATTTTTAATTGGTGTTTTACGGAAGAAATATTCTTCAAAATTCCATGAAAAAAAAGTTGTTTGCAACTTTAATTTGATTAAGTGAATATCTTTTCAACCCAATAAGAACATTTGGAGCATTGAATAGTATACTGCTGTACAGTTCATTGTAATATTGGCATCTGTAAAAATAAAATCCAAGTCACAAAGAGAGAAGGCAGTCCCTCTGTGCTATAGGTGGAAATCTCTTTTTATAGAAATGGTTCTGCATGATAAAGGTCTTATTTATTTACAGTGAGACCCCAAGATGCGGACATAATTGGTGCATCAAGAGTGTCCCTAAGTCGAAATGTCCCTAAGTTGAGTCTCATTTTCCCTTACACTTACATTATATAATTTTCAATTGGTGTTTCATGGATAAAATAGTCACCATAATTCCATAAAAATAAAAATTGTCTCCCAATTTAAATTGTTTTGATCAATATATATTTCAACACAACATGGACATTTGGGGAATTGAATACTGATACCTCTGTACAGTACATAGAAATGTTGGCGTTCTCTGTAAAAATAACATTCAAGTGAAAAAGAGAGAAGGAAGTCCCACTAAGGTGGAGGTAATTTTTAAAATTAGCTAAATGGATAGTAAATTGGTGAGAGAAATGCCCAAGAACTTTTCTTAAATCAATTTTAGGGTTAGAAATATCCGTTTCTTGTAATTTGGCCTGAAATGCATTTGCAATTTCATAACAAAATTTCAGTGTCCTCACGTTGGGCATTTTTTATAATTTTTTTTAAGGGAAAATAAGTGTCCCTATGTCGAATTTTCCGCATGTCAAGGTGTCTGCATGTGGGGAGGTCTCAATGTACACTGTATAGTCGCAAATATTGCCAGACAAAATCAAAGTAACCCTGACGAGTTTTTTGCAGGGACTATTTGGCATTGAACGTCTACATCGCCCTGTGTTACTACAAGCTGGACTATTACGACGTCTCGCAAGAAATGCTGCAAACCTACTTGCAACAGTATCCCGACTCCCTCACTGCAGTCAACCTCAAGGCCTGCAACCACTTCCGGCTCTACAATGGCAAAGCCGCCGAAGCCGAGCTGAAGGCTCTCAAGGATGCCTGCTCACCCAATTTCCGTTTCGGCGACGATCTCATCAAGCACAACCTGGTCGTGTTTCGCAACGGCGAAGGTGCTTTGCAAGTGTTGCCAGGACTGGTGGATGTGATTCCGGAAGCCCGGCTGAACCTCGTCATTTATCACCTCAAACAGGATGAGCTGAGGGACGCGTTTTCTTTGATCTCCGAGTTGGAACCGACTGTGCCGCAAGAGTACATTTTGAAAGGGGTTGTTCATGCTGCTATCGGGCAGGAAACCGGCTCTGTGAGTATACTTTTTTGTTGTTGAGTGCATTGTGCGAAAGGTCCAGCACTTTGTTCTATAATATGGCATACCCACCATAACAGTTGTGACGTGCTTCAGTGAAAGTGAGACCCCAAGATGCGGACGTAATGGAGCATCAAGAGTGTCCCAAGTCGAGTCTCATTTTCCCTTAGACTTACATTATAAAGATTTTAATTGGTGTTTTATGTACAAAATACTTACCATAACTCCATAAAAATAAAAATTGTCTCCTAATTTAAACTGATTCCATTCAATGTATTTCAACAGAATATGGACATTTGGGGAATTGAATTCTGATACCTCTGTAGAGTACACAGAAATGTTGACATTCTCTGTAAAAAAAAATAACATTCAAGTGAAAAAGAGACAAGGAAGTCCCTCTCTGCTTGAGGTAATTTTTTTTTAATTAGCTAAATGGATGGTAAATTGGTGAGAGAAATGCCCAATAAATTTTCTTACATCCATTTTAGGGTTGTAAATATCTGTTTCTTGTAATTTGGGCTGAAATAAATTTGCAATTTTATCGCAAAATGTCCCTATATTGAGTCAGTGTCCTCATGTTGGGCCTTTTTTTATTATTTTTTTTAGAAAAAAAGTGTCCCTATGTTGGATTGTCCGCATGTGAGGGTCTAACTGTATATACTGTATAGTAAATGCCAGAAACCATGTGTCTTAATCTCATTAACCAGTTTTTTTTTGAATATCAACTCAAGAAAGTTGCAAGTTTTGCATATCTGTCCCATATCACCTCTGTTTCCAAGTTTTTCCTTCAAAATCTCCTCTATGTCAAATTGATCCAGTATATATAATCTTCTATATACAAAGAGACCCCCACATGCGGACACCTTGATATGAGTACAATTTGACATAGGGACATTTATTTTTCAATAAAAAGGGCAAAAAGGCCTAACATACAGACACTGACTCAACATGAGGACATGGCATGATAAAATTGCCAATAAATTCCACAAAAATTGACTTTTATTTGGCTTGATTACAAGAAAAAATATTTCCAAACATGAGATCTATGCAAGAAAAATTCTTTGTCATTTCTGCCATCATTTTCCCATCCATTCAGCCAATTAAAAATAATTACCTATTGCATAGAGGGACTTCCTTCTCTCTTTGTAACTCAAATGTTATTTTTGTACATGCCAACATTTCAATGTACAGTACAGAGATACACTATTCAATGCTCCAAATGTTCTTATTCAGTTGAAAATATATTCACTGAATCAAATTTGAGTGACAAACAATTTTTTTTCATGGAGTTCTGAAGAATATTTATTCCATGAAACACCAATTGAAAATTATATAATGTAAGTCTATGGGAAAACAAGACTTGACTTAGGGACAATTCAACTTATGGACACTCTTGATGCACCAATTATGTCCACATCTGGGGGTCTCACTGTATATTCTTTTATATAATAAAATATTGAAGTGGATGAGTATGAAGCTGTGGAAAGGGTTCCATGTGTCACCAAAATGGTCCAGCAAGAATTTCTAATGAGAAAATTCCGGCTTTGCTGCAATGCAAAAAAAAAAACTTAATTTAAAAAATGAACTAAACTTGAAATTTTAACCATAAAATAGTGTGCAGTACATATGTTCAGCTTGATTGAAGGGTGAGAGACCTAGGGAACGTACCTGACCTTTTGCAAGCAACATCTACATAACATCTCAAAACATTGCCATCAGAGATGCCAAGTGTTGAGGGGAGGAGTGTATCCATTTTCTCCTGTTGATTGTTGTTCTGTGTTTATTATTTTACATCCTGCAGAGAGATCAATTGAAAAGTGCTCAGCAGTATTTCCAACTGGTGGGAGGCAGTGCCAGTGAATGTGATACCATCCCAGGAAGACAATGCATGGCCTCCTGTTTCTTTCTGCTGAAACAATTTGATGATGTTCTACTGTATCTGAACTCCATCAAGTCATATTTCTTCAATGACGACGTTTTCAATTTCAACTATGCACAGGTTTGTCTCAAGTCTCACCACAAATTGAATTTTAAATTATTAACAGTTTACCAGAAGTCCTGTCAAAAATTATTTGAACAATAAGTTGAAGTTTGCTTCATTGATGAATTTAAATAGTTGGTCAGATGGAAAATCTGATGGTGCTGGTCAATTTGCATGTATTTTCTGCTATTTGATAAAATAAGCTTACAACCATAAGAAAAGAAGATGAAATTGATACACTCCACAAGAAAAATGACATGAGGTACCCCAAATATGTTGACCTACATCATGGTAGCATCAGGAATAATCTGAAAACATATTCAAGATGTTTTTGAAAATTTTCCAGAATTTTTATTTTAATTTTAAAAGAAGGGTCCTCAGCTGCCAAAATTCAAGGTGCAATCACCATTAGAAATGTTCTTCAGAATTTTCCATTATAAAAATACCATGCCTTAAAAAAACTGACAATAATTTAAACCATTATCTTTATAGCAGCAGTTATTATGACAATTAATTACACCTATAGATGACAGGCTTTGCCCCAGGCTAATTTCTATACCTTCTCTTTGGTATTTTTGTGATTGAAAATCACCCAGAATTTCATGCATTTTGCTAAAACATTTTACTCAGTTGTACTGTCTAATAAATAATTGCATATAGCCCAGAAAATCTTATTTTTAAAAATTATTTTCTTTATGGAATGGAGTGGAATTGTAATTTTACATTTTCTTTAAATTTCAGCAGATAAAAATGTGCTTGTCATCACTCATCAGACAGAAATCACAATTTGCTTGAGATTTTTGATGAGAAACCCCCTTTATGAAGTAACTCTGGATTTTAATTTCAGTTTCTGAATTCACAGGCAAAAGCTGCTGCAGGCAACTACGAAGAAGCAGAGGAAGCGTTCAAACTGATACAAAGCGAGAAGCTGAAATCCGATTATGCTTATTTATCTTGGCTGACTCGCTGCTGTGAGGAAAATCATTGCAATTTTGACTGCAAAATCTGGTTGTTCCAAGGTTCTTTTTTTTCAAATCTCTGTTGTTGTTGTTGCAGATATAATGAATAAGAAGCCCAGAATGGCGTGGGAAGTTTACCTGAAGCTGGAAGCATCGCCCGAGTCATTTGCACTCCTGACTCTCATAGCAAATGACTGCTACAGACTTGGGCAGTTTTTCTACTCTGCCAAAGCTTTCGATATTCTTGACAAAATGGATCCTACACCAGAGTACTGGGAAGGTAGAAGAGGAGCATGTGTTGGCACTTTTCAGCAGGTCATTGCTGGCAAGGAAAGCAAGTAGGTATTATGCATGCAATCCTTCATCAAACTTCATCAAACAGTGTGGACAAGGGTTTTTTTTCTACATTGGTACTTTTATGTGTTGGCAATTTCTGCTCTAGCATGCCAAGAGTATAGAGCTCATCCTAAATCTCATCACCAGAATGGTCCAGCAAAAACCTTCTGAGAGGAAAATAACATATTTTTAGAAGAAGTACCACATTTTTTCAGGCATCACACTGACCTTAAAGAAATTAGGCCAAAAAGGTGCAATGCACATACAGTATTACTATTGCATACATCTTAAAATTTTGTATATGGTTGGTTCCTGTCAGACTTCAGAAACATCTAATGAAGTTTGAACAAAAATTTTTTAGATACTAGAATAATGAGTCTAAATATATCCTGTATTTAAGATCAATCAAACTAGTGGGTGAAAATATAAAAAAAAAAATGTAGCAAACTGGAATTCAAATTCTATGAGTGGAAATTTCACATTTCAGAATTTGCTCCTCAACATAAATTGATTTTTATGTCACAGAAAACTGGATTGGGAATATTATGCAGGGATTGATTGCCCATGACATTTAGAACTCTCAGGGTAGCAATCTAAGCAGTTTGTACAGAAATAGATTGCATGCTATGTAAGAAATTTTGATATTCCTCCAAACTATAATATCAGCCAGCAATATCCCATTTTCCTGGTGATTTTAAAGGTATCCACGCATTTGAAAATAAACTGTCAGACCTTGTCAACTAGTAACTCCCCATATCAAAAGCTCATTGACTCAATTTTTTCTAGTCACAATATGTATTATTATCCCTAGTTTCCCTAACCTTCTGAACTCAAACCCTCTTCAAGTTGGATTCTTTGTTGATAGCTTCACATTTTGATTGTACTTCAATTCTTCTAAAATAAGATGCTCTGCATCAAGTGGAAGGACATTCCATCATTCATTGTCCACAACATACCAGTGCAAATCTTTCTCATTTCATCAAGGCTACTGATATAAGACAATAAAAAATTTGGAAATCAGAAATATAAAAATAAAGAGCCATGCTTTACTCTATATTCACAACCTTTTGATGCTGCTGAGTGCTTTGCTGATGAGGTTTTGTTAAAAATCCACAAATAACTTTTAGTCCTGATTGGTTCCCATTGTTTTCTGTATTTCATGAAAAAAGTCAATTAGAGAACTCCAAGAAAGGTATGTGATACAATTGTGTGTACACACAAAAATTTATTTTGTATGTTTTGCTGGCAACTCACATTTGGATTACTTTTCAGGGAAATCCTCACTGAGGTCTTGCAAATGCTGCGAAGTGCAAACTGGGCTGAAGCTGAAGGCATTGCAAAACTAATTCGGAAATGGGCAAGCTCAAATGAAATCAATGTCTGACAATATGTGTGAAAACCTTGGAAATGTCTGTCTCTGTTTAGTAAAATAAAAGTTAGAGAAAATCTCAACAAGCACAATACTTATTACTGCAATAGTGCAATGTCATAATCTATGCTAGGAAATATCACTCTTGTATTTTCCTTGGGAATGCAAAACATTTATACTGTATTTAGTAACTACTTGAGCTAAGATTCTGTAGAATTTCCCCTGGAGACAAAGCAACAGAAATGAAAGCAGATTATCCTTCAGATAAGAGTTGAATCTTCTGTTGTAATCTGTGGTCTATCAACAAGATTTATATCCTGTTTCTCAGGAACACCTTCTTCCCATACATAAGTTGAAGTCATAGTGGTGTGTTTTGGTACCCACTTAGCAAGCAAGTGAGATATATACAGTCTTTATATACAAAAGAAGTTAGACCATTGTCTCCCAGCTGAGTTGAGAATGCAAGTCTAAATGACCTTGTTTTTGTGATCATCTAAAATATATGCAATTGCTGATACTGGTATGGCACTGAAGAATAATTGACAATGTTTGACATGATAATTTAGCAGCAATGTGTCATCTGTGGCAGGTATACAACAAAGGAGCTTCCAATCAATACTTTTTGGGGTGGTAGTACTTTCAATCTATAATACAAATAATTTTCTTTGGGCATTGTTCACATCCAGCACTGTAAGGACAGTGTCTACTACAATGACCACTTCCAACCAAGTGACTGAATTTGGAGGACACAGATCATTATTTTTCTAGTGATAAAAACCAAGTATTTTGAAATCAAATCAACTGGAGGATATTTAAATCCTGGACTGTCTCTTATGAAATGAATGTTGAAATTGTTGCGTGATATATCAGGAGTTAAAATTGGATCTTGTGGTGAGTGAAGAATTTTTTTATGAGAAAAGAGCCAGAGATTTTATTGAATTTTAATAATTAGATTATACCTTTTGTCACGGGTCAAACAGATGTTGCCCGCTGACACGCCATTTCACTTGGGACAACTAGATGTTGCCCCAGTTGAGATAGCAAACAGTGGTACTAAAGTACAACGTAGCGTACAAAACACCACATTGTTGTCATGTTTGAAATTAAAAACATCTTCTTCTAGAAGATCTGTTATGAACTATATTACAAACAAGAATAATAACAAGATTCCAAGGAAATCTACCAGAAGACCAGCCTTGGAGATATTGATCGCCAGGGCTTATTCAACTGTTGAATCAGCCCTGTTGATCAAAAGAATAATCAGGTATTCTGTGTGCAAAATGAATTAGTCACACATCAGTGGAAAGCCTTGAACAAACTTTCCACTAATGAGGACCTGCACCTCTTCATAACCACATCAAGAAGCAGTCAGAAGCAATCCAACCTCAACTGAGAAAGGAGCTATTTTGTGTGTGCTGAATTACTGCTGAACTTTGAACATTTGCTGAACATATAAACTGACGTCAAGGTATTTACCTCAGGCCGCAAACGGCTGATTGTGTTTATACCTTATTTTCACTTCCTCCCATAAGTGAAACTCAAATCTTTGTCAGAGAGGCTCAATAGCCCCTGACACCTTTGGAAATAATTACTTCTCAGGCTATTTCTGATAAGAGAAGAGTTTTGTGTTTCCCTAAGCCAGATAAAGTTCCTGGGCAGAAAACTGAATTTATCTTTCACTTTCAATTTAGTGTGGCATCACTTGTAGACCAACAAACATGGCATCCTGCATCTTTGGTTTCATTGCATCCTTCATACTTGTATTATGTGTGTCCTGCACTGTCAATGCAGGTAAAAAAAAAAAGAACGACATTGGTCTCAAGTCCGCGGGGATCCTTGACCGATTTTCAACCCTTCCTCATTCTCGTGCGTCCAACACTTTCCAATCAAACCCTCAACCACTGACTTTGACGAGACTGAACCAGGCGGCCTCGATTTAAGGTGCACACAAAAACCAGTCCCTGGCAAGGTCTCTTTTTTTGTGGTACCCGGAAGACCACGCTGTTCTCCCTTGTTTAGATTTTGATTTAGAAAAAACATTTGATGAGATGCGCTAAGATTAAGGAGGAACAAACAAACGATCGACTCTGCATTCTTTGTAGGACTTATTTTTTGTTGCCCTTTTCGAGAGAACCGTACAAGAAAATTCGGATTTCAGGTCGTCGTACTCATTCGTCGCACGACTGAATAACCTCGCAATGAATTTGTGCGAATACCAGACGCAAATTTCAGTCGAGACGGAAGGAACTATTCCTCCCGACGTTTTTTAATACAGTACAGTATTTCATTTTTTTAATTACGAAAGGCATGAAAATAGAAGGAGCAAGGCACTCCAAATTCCTCAAAAGTTATTTCCACTGTAAGAGCAATAAAATAATGCTTTAAAAAATATACGAAACGGTGCGGTAAAAAATTTTAAAATTCTCAATTCACCGGGTACCTCAAGAAATATTCCATCACGCGAAATACAGTACTTTTGCGAATTAAAGACGCCATTTCCACGCAAATAGGCACAGAAGAAGCAGTTCTTCCCGCGAATTTCAGAAAGAAAAAAAATCACGAAAAATTCCTGCCATGAACTAAAAAAAAAAAAGGACCATCATGAGGTGCGCAGTACCTCAATGAAAATTCCGCGCGAATATTTTCATCATCAAGAAATGCATAATGAGAACAATGGAATAAAATCAGAGTAAGCAAAATCCGCAATTAATTCCAAGAGTCCAGTCAGAAATTCAATTCATCTAATTTTCTGTGCCAAACACTAAGAAATGACCTGATCAGCAATTAAAATTCAAACCAGAGAAAAAGCAGTCCTCTAAAATTCGAGTCCAGCATGAGATATTCGGCCACACTAGAAAACCTATTTGACGTACGGAGTTCTTAATTTCTTCCCACGTTCAATTCACTTCATTTAAAAGAAAGAAAATGAACGCGAGTTTTTATTGGAAAGTGTCGACGCGACAATCTCATGCAAAATTGAAGCCTTTTTTTGTCCACGAAGAGAAATAAAGTGAGAATCAATGAACATCATAATCTCGCATCGTCATCAGCAACATTTCTGCGCTGACCGACCTTCAAAAAAAAAAAGAAAAAAGAATCAGCCATAAACTCCACAGCAACCAGCAAGAAAATGAGAGGGTCGACCATCTTTTTTCCTCACGAGAACGAAAAAGAAAACTCCAGAACCTTCCCTTTCTTTTCCTCGTCCCGTTCACCGGGCAAGAGACGAAGGAAAAGTAAAATGTCCTAGAAACCCAGCGAGTTTTCGGAACAGACCCCCCCCCCGTGTAGTTTCGTCTTTGTTACATGTTAATCCTAAATTGAGGACCACCGTCATGGCTGACGCAGCAGCAGGCGAGACGCAGAGCCAAGAGACTTTCACGGCAGAGAAGCCAAAGAGGCTCGTCAGTGGTGCGGAGGAGGATGAAGGAGGAGAATGCGAGGAGTACCCTTCCAAGTGAGACCTTTCTTTACAAGATTACTGTATAGTTTGCAAATTTGTATGATTTATTTTTTTGAATGTAGAATTATTTTCAATTTAAAAAATATTTCTTTATTCATGTTTATTCATTATTATTTACAATTTAAAATATTTATTTATTCCTTTTTATCCATAATTATTTATATGTAATATATTATAATGTAATATACTGTATTATATTGTGAAATATTGTTTTGTATACCGGTATTCATTTTTATTCATAATTACTGTATCTACAATTTAATATGTTTATTTATTCCTCTTTTATTGTTTACAATTGAAAAGATTTAATTTATTCATTAATTTTTATTTATAATTCACGATTTATCACGTTTATTTATAATTATTCACAATCCATCATATATATTTATAATCGTTTACTATTTATAATATTTATTTATAATTATTTACAATTTCTAATATTTATTTATAATTATTTACAATTTATAATGTTTATTTAAAACTATTTCCAATCTCTAATATTTATTCATAATATTGCTTTCTAGATGAGCGGTGTTCCCCAACTTGCTTTCTCCAAGTCCAAGGACTGGTAAATTAAGACGAAATAATGTTTTGCAGACCAGCAGACACTTTTTCAGACGTACAAATTCCTGGAACCACAATTTTTTCATTTGAAGATATTCAATTTTTTCATTGAATAGCTTCAATACATTTTATACAAGGCTCTCAGGAGTCTTAAAAATCACCCAAGCATGTAAGTTTTATTTGCCGCTTGTCAGCGTTCAAATTTTAAATTAATATTTATTTTTCGTTTCGTTTTCCATGAAACACAAAAGCTGAACTTTTTCCTTCGAGAGCACCAAAAGCTGTGCTCGGAAACTGAGTTCTTCTCTAAAAAATGTTTTCTAGAGCGGTGCTCCCCAACCTTCATTTTGAATATAAGCGATGGTAGCCAAAAAACAAAACAAAACAAAAATTTCAGACCAGCAGACACGTCTTTACACCGAGCAAAATTTCTGGCCAATAATTCGAAGACATACAATACGGTATATTCAATAAATATTAAAAAGGGTTCCCGGAAAATCACGCAAACATGCGGATTCAGATTGCAATTGCAAAGATGCTACGAAAATTCAAATTTCATATCATCCATCCTATGGATGATGAAGTGAGGCAATTTGAAATTAACTGGCAAACTTAAAAAAACAAGTTTCAAGATCGCTTCCACCTGAAAAATAACCTCAATAAAAAAAAAAAAAATGTCAGCCCTCCCGAGCGACAGAGGAGAAGAATTCATTAAAACCAGACATTTTGGGGGCAATGAGGGTTCCAAAAACATTCGCAACAAATGCAAATCACAATAACAACCATTCAGGTCCTTCTGAAATAGGACCAATTAAAACCAGGTTTAATTTGAGGTTAATGTGATTTTTCAACAACAAAAAACTAGTTCAAAGAGAGTTTCTGCTCGAACACTAACCTAGAGAAGTAGAATGTCTTCGGTCCTCCCGACAAATCAATTAAAACTAGCATTTTTTTTCGAGTAACGAGGGCTTTCACAAACAAGGCATCCGGATACAATATCTTCAATTTTGATGAAGCTGCTCTGATGAAAAAAAAAACTAGTATTGTGAACGAAAATCGAGGGTTATTATTTATTAAAAATAGTTTCGAAGAGCGGTTCCACTTGAATAATAACTATAAATAAGAGCAAGAAGATTTTCCAGTTTAGAACGACACGCCTGCAACTTCAAAAAAAAATTACAGGAACCAATTCTGAAGAAATTATTTTTCTGGCGGTAATTATAGTTGGACCACAAAAACTTGAACCTCCCTCAGCAAAACACCTGAGTATGTATTTTTGTTGTTGTTGTATTGGCCTGAATTCCCATGTGAAAAAAAGGTATTACGAGGGTTCTAACAGAAGTTCTTGGAATAGAAATGAAAATGGCGTACAATCGAGCTGAAAAAAAAAATTTTTTAGGGAAAAGATATTCTTTGGCACCATAAAATTGGAATTTTGCAAAACATAAAAAATTGTCAACAGAGCTGATTTTTTTTGGTAACCCACAATAATTCGGAAGAAAAGATAACCTTATACGTGGGCAACATTCATTTCAAAAATGCAATATAAAAAAAATTTTTCGGAATGCATCATGGTTAAATTATTTTATAGTACAGTACTGTGTTGCTTCTTTTCTTGCTAAGGATTATCCCTTTTGAGACCATAGCCACCCTAATCACACAATTAAGCAAACCAATTACAGAACATTGAAAATAAAAACGGTTACAATTTCCTTCTTCGATCTGACGCAGCACGAATAATTTCTATAGCCCTTCGTTTTTTTTTCTTTCTTTTCAAATTTGTGTTCGAAAGGTACGAATTGTACGTTCCACCGCCTCCACCGGATCTAACGGACCGGGAAATCAACGCTCTGAAAGACGAGGTGAAATCGGCAGCGCGACAGTGCGAAATTCTCATCGGCCGGATAATTCGCGAACGCCAACNTGTCTTCGGTCCTCCCGACAAATCAATTAAAACTAGCATTTTTTTTCGAGTAACGAGGGCTTTCACAAACAAGGCATCCGGATACAATATCTTCAATTTTGATGAAGCTGCTCTGATGAAAAAAAAAACTAGTATTGTGAACGAAAATCGAGGGTTATTATTTATTAAAAATAGTTTCGAAGAGCGGTTCCACTTGAATAATAACTATAAATAAGAGCAAGAAGATTTTCCAGTTTAGAACGACACGCCTGCAACTTCAAAAAAAAATTACAGGAACCAATTCTGAAGAAATTATTTTTCTGGCGGTAATTATAGTTGGACCACAAAAACTTGAACCTCCCTCAGCAAAACACCTGAGTATGTATTTTTGTTGTTGTTGTATTGGCCTGAATTCCCATGTGAAAAAAATGTAATACGAGGGTTCTAACAGAAGTTCTTGGAATAGAAATGAAAATGGCGTACAATCGAGCTGGAAAAAAAATCTTTAGAGAAAACATATTCTTTGGCACCATAAAATTGGAATTTTGCAAAACATAAAAAATTGTCAACAGAGCTGATTTTTTTGTTTACAAAGAATATGTTTTCCATGAAGAATAAATTTTTTCAGCTCGCTTATACGACAATTTTCATTTCTTTGGCACCATAAAATTGGAATTTTGCAAAACATAACAAAATTTTCAAACGGGGCTGATTTTTTTGTGTGACAAAGAATATTTTTTCCCCAAAGAAAAATTTTTTTTGCTCGATTATACGCCATTTTCATTTCTATCCCGAAAACTTTTGTTAGAGCCCTCGCACAGTGCAGAACATAACTCAAAAGAATTTTTCCACAGCAAACCTCAATAATTTCAATTCCCTCGAGACATTTGTGCTATCATTCTAAGAACCCAGGAAAAAATGAATAAAAACCAACAAGTTGATGTACAGTATTGCAAAAAAATAAGTTAGTAATTGGGAAAACGAACCATTGCCTTCAAGTTCAGCATCCTGTCAACTCATTTATTCCCAAGTTAAAAACCAAGAAGATCACAAATCGCAACTGTTTGCAATTCTCATTTTATTCTAGAAAGAATATACTGGTTTCCCTGACTAAAAACTAATTGTAAAACTTTTCGCTTCGCCCCCCATGAATTTTGCGGTAAAGAAACATGTCATGCATGATCTCATGCACAGTTCCTGTTTATGTGAGCCCCAGCTAATTAACAGATACGACGATCTTTCGTTGAAGCAAAACTCGTCACAGCATATTATTTTTTTCAATAAAGAATTAATTCTTTGAAGTCGCTCCAGTACAGGCACAATGTTACTCAAAGCTCAGTACAGTATAATACATTTTGCGGGTTCGAAAAGTGAAGCTTTCTTCAGGTTGCAATGACATCGTCAGGTCTAAATAACCCAAAATAAGTCGGAAGAAAAGATAACCTCAACTGTGGGCAACATTCATCACCAATATGCAATATCACCAAAAAAATTCTCGGAATGCATCATGGCTCATTTATTTTATAGTACAGTACGGTGCTGCTTCTTTTCTTGTTGAGGAGTATCCCTTTTGAGACCATAGTCACCCTAATCACACAATTAAGCAAATCAATTACAGAACATTGAAAATAAATTGGTTACAATTTCCTTCTTCCATCTGACGCAGCAGGAATAATTTCTATAGCCCTTCGTTTATTTTTCTTTCAAATTTGTCTTCGAAAAAGGTACTCCTTGTTCTTCGATCTGACGCAGCACGAATAATTTCTATAGCCCTTCACTTTTTTCTTTCTTTTCAAATTTGTGTTCGAAAGGTACGAATTGTACGTTCCACCGCCTCCACCGGATCTAACGGACCGGGAAATCAACGCTCTGAAAGACGAGGTGAAATCGGCAGCGCGACAGTGCGAAATTCTCATCGGCCGGATAATTCGCGAACGCCAACGCAAAGCGCAATACGAACTGAGGGCGCAAAACATCGGCGATTTGCAATCCGGCGGAGGTGCTGGGCGCGAAGTCCAGATCATCAACTCTGACCTACGTGAGACTTGATTGCTTTCACCCCTGAATAACCATAATAACGGAAGCATGATAAAATAAAATAGAGTGAGACCCCGAGATGTGGACGTAATTGGTGCATCAAGAGTGTCCTGATGTTGGAATGTCCCTGGGTCAAGTCTCATTTTCCCTTAGACTTCAATGCTAATGTATTCAATTGGCTCTCCTGTTTGTCAAAAATAAGAAATACGTCCTCAAAAAAGGTAATGAAAATTATTTCACTCAACTTCAAGTTGTAGAAAACAACAGTGCAGAACAACCACACATAATCTGATCTTCTGGTATCAAAAAGCAAAGAAAAAGAACAAATCTCGCCAGACAATGCACAGATGATGATAGAAAAAAAAACTCTGAAAAAGGAAGAATTAAATCAGCTTGCTTTCAATTATGCATTGGAGTTAATTTATCATGAAATATTTTTCATTTCTTCTGAATATAAATACTGCCGCTTGTTTTCTTCAAAAGATATCAAAATTATAAAAAAATAATATGTTCCGATTTTTGGGGAAAAATTCAGAGAAGTGTCTTTAAGTAGATCCAATGTCCTGATGTTGGGCCCGATATTTTGTTTTTTGTTTTCAAGCGTCCCTAAGTCAAATTATCCCTATATTGGGGTCTCACTATCAATGTATTCTTCTTCACTAAATTGGATATAGTCAGGTGGATAACTCGTAGGATAATCGTTCGTGATGCTGGGCATTTTTTGGTGTGCGAGTCTTCATTTTATTTTATTACCACGTTTTTATGAACTCACTTTCTTGTCTGTTTTGAAAACGTGGTTTTTTAGATTAATTTTTTAATCTAAAATTTAATTTTCTTTAAATTTTGCCAGCGCAAGAAAATTCCCATTGTGCAGGTTTTTTTTTGGGTTTTGCGGAAACTCCTTGCATATAAATCTTCGACAAAAAAAATAAAGATAAATTTCGTCGGATGAAAAGGGGAGCAGAAAAAGTAAAATAAAAATGAATGAATGAACAAAGAAGGGCCCGACGAAAAAACCCCGCGTGTGTGTGTGTGTGTGTGTGTGTCGCATGTCGCCTTTGCAGAATACTGGTCAAAGAAGGTGGAGGAGGCCAAGGAGTCCGTCAAGTTCATGGTGGCCAACTGGCAGCAGTTCAAAGACGACCTCAATACCTACGCGTCCCTGTTGGAACAGGCCTGGGGCGACGGCGGGCTGTTGGCCTGGACGACCGCCACCATTTGCGAGTTCATCGAGGGCAGGGACCCGCCGGGGAACCTCTTTCGCGATTTCCACTCCCACCGCGAGGAAATGAAGCACCTCCGCGCGGCCTTTTTCCGGAACCCCAAGAACCCCGAGGCGACCAACAAGGCCCTCAGGGCTGCCATGGAAATCAGTCTGGAGAAGATCCAGCGCAGCCTCATGGAGTTCAGGAAGCTCATCAACGAATGACCACCTTTTTTTTTTCTTCCTTCCCGAAATATTCCGCGTAACCCATTCCTCTTTATTCCCTTCGAGAAATTTAAACAATAAATAAAATGAAAAATATTTCTAAGCAACGAGTTATAATAACACGCGCCTTAAAAGCACCACCTCCTGAAATACAGCATTCAAATTTCTCACAAATAAGAAATTCAAAATGAATTTACAGAAGGAGGCTTGAATTGAATGAATTTTCAGGAAGCTCATCAACGAATGACCACTTTTTTATTTTTCTGTTTCTTCCTTCCCAAAAAAAGTCCCAATTTATTCCGCGTAATCCATTCCTCTTTATTCCATTCAGGAAACTTGAACAATAAATAAAATGAAAAATATTTCAAATCAACGAGTTATAACACGCGCCTTAAAAGAACCACCTCCTGAAATACAGCATTCAAATTTCTCACAAATAAGAAATTTAAAATGAATTTACAGAAGGAAGCTTGAATTGAATGAATTTTCAGGAAGCTCATCAACAAATGACCACTTTATTTTTGTTTCTTCCTTCCCAAAAAAAAGTCCCAACTTATTTCGCGTAATCCATTCCTCTTCATTCCATTCAGGAAATGTAAACAATAAATAAAATGAAAAATATTTCAAAGCAACGAGTTATAACACGCGCCTTAAAAGAACCACCTCCTGAAATACAGCATTCAAATTTCTCACAAATTAAAATTGCAACATGACTTTTCAAACAGCGGCAAAGTACACATACGATATTTATTTTTATTCATTTTTCAAAAACATCAACGAAATTCCGTGAAATGAAATTGAATGAGCAATTTGGATTGGAAGTTATTTGATGAACGAGCTGAAATAAATGAAAGTTTTTTCCAATATTCTCTTTGTAGCATAACGCAGGAATCCTTGCAAGGGGATCTTGAAATACTGCACTCTAAAATCTTGCAACTGAAAATGCAACAGCACTTTCCAAATACTATATCAGTACATACAGGGTGGGCCAAAAAAAAGGGAACCGATTTTTGACTTGAAAAAGCTTGGTAGCAAATTTGGCTGTGACAATGAAAAAAAGCCCCAAATGAAAGCTTGTTCATTTCTTTTTCAAATGGTATGTAGTTTCAAGGTCCCAAGTGCCACAGAATGGCCACAAGAACCATTTGCATGAAAACTTTCCACACAAAAAAAGTTGGCAGGCGACTTTACCACCTTGAGCTGCTGTTCTGGAGAGCTCTTATCACAAATAAATGAAATGCAGGATGCAGTAATTTAACCAGAAAACTTCATGCTGTTCTGGAGAGCCTGCACATTACCCCAAAATTCAGAAGGAGGGAGTGAGAATGGGGAAGGAAATTGGCAAGATAGGATCCTGCAGGTCTCCTACGCTGCGCACAAGTGCTGCTGGACACTGGCCTTGAGGCTCCTGACAACCAGCAGCAACTGCATGTAATTTTTTTTCTGGATGGCTTAAAATAATTTTTACATAAAATCAGTTTCAGCAATCCATTCATCCATGTGCATGCAGTGGAGCCAGAAGGCGCTTGGCCTTGTGGCTCCCTGCACAACAGGAGACCCACAGAATCCTATCTTGCCAATTTTCTTCCCCTTCTCAGACATTCCAACTTTTTCTTATTAAATTGCTTTGCTCTCTTTGAACAATAACCCACAAAATTGATAGCAGTTGTACTTCTTGCATATGCGACATCTATGAGTGAGGCAGGAGTCAACCATCCTGTGTTACTTTGCATAGATGTCACTCTTGTAAAAGGGACAATTTTTAGTCTAGACTATCAACAATTACAATTTCCTTCCATTCTTCTCAGTTTTCCTCAACAAAAATGCTTGAGAAACAACCATTTTTGTTGAGAGGAAGATATATACTGCATTGATGTTTTAGAACGTTCAAGCAGTGTAAATTAATACAGTATTACACTTAGTATGGATCAATTACTGATGATTTTAATTTTTGAAAGAATAGTTTAACAAAGTATGGGCTGAATCTTAAGTTTTCTGGAATCATGCAGTGAGGAAATAATATGTGCATTTACTTGCCTCCAATCTCCATCAATTCCCTTTGCCTGTCAAGAATTCTCATGAAGGAGCTGATGGGGAGCCAAGACCAAGAACCATGATGTGTGATGTAGAATTCATAGCTTCATGCTGGAACTACCACTTCGAAGGACGCCTGATGACGAAAATTATCTTATCGCCAGATGCGGAAATAGCCGCACGATCAGCCAAGACGTTGGGCAGTTACGTGACGGCGCTTGCTGATGGAGGTGGTTGGTGCATTTATACTCTTTCCACATTTTTTTCTATTTATTTATTGGTATATGTGGTTCGCTTTTTTTTTTTCACTTGCGGAAGCCTGACTGAAAACTGCGTCTGTGGTATCAGAGCAGTGCGCAGGAAAACGTGCCGCAGAATGATGGCGCAGGTGTCATTTCACTCATTGGTTACAGACAAACCCCGTGTTGTCACTGACGTGCCCTGTGTGATCCAAACACACATCGTCGATTAGTGCTGTTTTTGTTGTGGAATTTTATAGCGTGTACCGTGTGACATTTTCTGGAAAGCAGACGGGCGTGTAGTACATGTGACTTTTCTGGAAAGCGAACAACAGTTTTTTTTTTCAATTTGAAAAGTATTAGAAGGGTTGCCATGTCATATTTTCAGGAGAGATCAGATTCAGTTTTTCTGCTGGTGGGCATGCATCAAGATGTGAACCATCTGATTTTTCCTGGAATTATATAGTTTTAAAAAATTCTATTGGTGTGCAGAAGAAGTGGGAACCAAGTGGTTTTTTTTTGGAAACCAGATTCAGTTTTTTCTGCACGTTTCGTCGATTACTTATGGGTGCAAAATAATATGGCAGTTCCACCCTGGAATCGTTTGGTCGTTCCCACGAAAGTTGATTATATTTTATATTGTATAATTTTAACCCAAACGATACTTCCCCATGTTTTCCGTGAACCTGAATGCTGGCTTACGTTCTGCATCAAGGATGTGTTTCAATATTGTTGATCTGCTGACGTTTTACTGTGTTTATATTTAAAAGGAGGGAAAATTTGAAAAATTCGATCATCTTCTTTCTTTGTGTCCATCATCTTTAAATTTTGAAAATACTCTAGGAAAATTGCGATGCTTATGCGTGATGGTGGGGTTGTGTATTTAAATGTTTTGGAATTTTGCATACAGATTAGCATCCTGAATTAATTTTTATGTGTTCCTGAGATAAAATAAGGAAGAATGCTTCTGAAAAACGTTTGGTGACTTGGATGCGTCCGGAAAAGTTTAGTCCATTTCCTGCCCAATAATTTCCCGAAAAGGTTGCTGGTGACAGGCATTCCCAGAAGATGAAGTACTGCTTATCAACAGGCATTATTGTACATTTCTAGAGCCTTGGTACTCCATTCAGGCACTTGTTGAATTTTTATGGTTGTATTTTTCACAAATATATACTGTAGTGTATGCTGCACTTGTCAGATTTCAGACTGTCTTTGAGGGTAATTGTCTGCATGGGGCACATGTGAAATTTTGTTCCAATTATGACAAATGAAAATAATAATCCACAACACCCAAAGCTCTTCCAATGGCAGGATTTTGTTTCCTTATACATTTCCTTGACTTGATTCCATGCATGATATTGAGTATATAGGCCGCAATTTCTTTTTTTACTGTGGCCTCAAGGGCTTCCATGATGCATCAAATCCAAGTTTCCAAGGGGCATTAAATGGCTTGGATATGGGTTATAGGCTGATTGCTTTACTCTAATTCCAAATGGCTCTCAATTTACAGTTAGACCCCCATATGCAGATACCTCAACCTGTAGACAATTTGACACTAGGACACTTATTTTCCCATAAAAAATAATAAAAAAGGCCTAAGATGAGGACACTGACTCAACATAGGGACATTTAGTGATGAAATTGCAAAAAAGTTTCATGCCAATTTACAAGAAACAGATTTTTCCAACCATAAAATTGATGCAAGAAACGTTCTTGGGCATTTCTCTCACCAATTTACCATCCATTTAGCTAATTTAAAAAAATTACCTCCAGCATAGAGGGACTTCCTTCTCTCTTTTTCACTTGAATGTTATTTTTACAGAGAATGCCAACATTTCTATGTACTGTGCAGAGGTATCAGTATTCAATTCCCCAAATGTCCATATTGCGTTGAAACATATTGATTGAATCAGTTTAAATTGGGAGACAATTTTCATTTCCATGGAATTAATGGTCAGTATTTTGTCCATAAAACACCAATTAAAAATTACATAATTCAAGTCTAAGGAAAAATGATACTCAACTTAGGGACATTTTGACTTGGGGACACTCTTGAAGCACCAATTACGTCTGCATCTCGGTGTCTCACTGTACAGTATAGATAAATCTCCTATCGCGGATCCATGCCATGTGTGTGGATAGGGAAACCCCAGAGAAAAATATTTCCACTACGTAATTCCCAGTGCGCATGCGTTCGGCTCAGAAGCTGGGTGCGTCATTGGATTGAGAAACTCTCGCCTCATTACGGTTTCCCAGGAAGAAAGAGGGCAACCTGTTGCCCTTGATACACTCTGATACACCCACCGTTCCGGTCGGTTGCGCTGCTGGGGTCCACTGAGTATAGTGAATACAAATCCTTGCCTGCTGAATGCCCCAAAGGTTTCCCCACACCTGCTGAACTGGCTCCTTCCAGATAGCCTTCCCCCCAACAATTTCCTGATTTGGGATACTGTATAAAGAAAAAATATTCTGGGTACTCTGCTTGAAAAATCCTGAAGATCACCATAAATGGGACTGTTTGCCTCATGGGGGTGTAATTAGAACAGGCAAACTGTCTTTTTGTTCTACCACAAATTTCCAATCAGACAGATATAGCATGTACAGGTGGAAATTTGTTGCAACACATTTTTGAATAACCAATTCTTTTCATGAACCACAGAGGACACTGTTGCTATAATGTTATTTGAGTCTTGGGATAATGAGTGTTTTGTCATAGGGAATTATTTTTTTTCAGGTCTGAGCAGCTTTGTTGTCACAATTCTCTACCTGTCCCAGGAAATATTTAGGCATCCTGGCAACCATCCAGGATGCAAATCAGAGGTTTCAGTGATAGGCTTCCAAAGCATATCATGATATGGTCTTAATTTTAGACCATATCAGGATATGCTTTGGAAGCCTATCACTGATATGCATACCTATTGTCCATTTAGACTCTAAATGGACAATAGGCATGCATATCCAGAAGCAAATCAGATATGCTTGTGCATTTTTTGGTAGGTTTCTCTCAGCATGAGAAGCATATCAAGATTTGCTTATCATGCTGAGAAAAACCCACTCAGAAGCGTATCCTGAAACAGCTTAGCAGGTTGTTTTTTAAAATTAAAATGTTGAATAATTTTTTAGGCCTCATTCTCCAGTGTGCATCCAAGGCATTCCACCCATCCCACACACACCAGCATCACAGAAAAGTACACAACAGAGACAATTACAGCATGGAAAGCACACACACAGGCACAGAAGAAGAACACAAGAAGATAACTTCAGACTCGGAGACTCCCACAGGATTTGAACCTGGGCAACCACAATCCACAGAGCTCACCATCTTAATCACTAGGCAATGCACAACATACTGGACAACATCCTCACACTGCCCTAGTATTATAGACCAAATATTCTTGTAAAAATATGATATATTTAATGCTCAGTTCAGTTGTACATATGAAGAACTTGTCTGCCAGTTTCTGACATCTTTGTCTGGCAGACAAGTTCTCTAAAGTTGTCTGCAAATTTTGGATGATATGTGGGCAAGTTCTCCAAAAAATGTCCAAAAATTATCCAAATGAGTTCCAAAAATGTCCATGGAACTCATTTGGATGGTTTTTGGAGAACTTCTGCCTCACTGGGAGGTGGCTTTGATCTTCTAGGTTATTTATAACCTTCTTACATATTTTGGGAAATCTGAACATGTCCCACCCTTTGTTTCCATTTCCAAGCAAGCATGTCATGGAAAAAATGGCTTTGCATTGATTCATGACGGTTGGTATTAAAATAGTCTTTGAAAATATGTTGTTTTTAAGGAGTGGATTAAAAATAATTGACTCATTCTGAAAATATTACAANTTGGGGACACTCTTGAAGCACCAATTACGTCTGCATCTCGGTGTCTCACTGTATAGATAAATCTCCTATCGCGGATCCATGCCATCTGTGTGGATAGGGAAACCCCAGAGAAAAATATTTCCACTACGTAATTCCCAGTGCGCATGCGTTCGGCTCAGAAGCTGGGTGCGTCATTGGATTGAGAAACTCTCGCCTCATTACGGTTTCCCAGGAAGAAAGAGGGCAACCTGTTGCCCTTGATACACTCTGATACACCCACCGTTCCGGTCCGTTGCGCTGCTGGGGTCCATTGAGTGTAGTGAATACAAATCCTTGCCTGCTGAATGCCCCAAACGTTTCCCCACACCTGCTGAACTGGCTCCTTCCAGATAGAGTCCCACAAAATTTCCTCATTTGGGACATTGCATAAAAAAAATATGCTGGGTACTCTGCTTGAAAAATACTGAAGACCACCATAAATGGGACTGTTTGACTCATGGGGGTGTAATTAGAACAGGCAAACTGTCTTTTTGATCTACCACAAATTTCCAATCAGACAGATATAGCATGTACAGGTGGAAATTTGTTGCAACACATTTTTGAATAACCAATTCTTTTCATGAACCACGGAGGACACTGTTGCTATAATGTTATTTGAGTCTTGGGATAATGAGTGTTTTGTCATAGGGAATTATTTTTTTCAGGTCTGAGCAGCTTTGTTGTCACAATTCTCTACCTGTCCCAGGAAATATTTAGGCATCCTGGCAACCATCCAGGATACAAATCAGAGGTTTCAGTGATAGGCTTCCAAAGCATATCATGATATGGTCTTAATTTTAGACCATATCAGGATATGCTTTGGAAGCCTATCACTGATATGCATACCTTTTGTCCATTTAGACTCTAAATGGAGAATAGGTATGCATATCCAGAAGCAAATCAGATATGCTTCTGCATTTTTTGGTAGGTTTCTCTCAGCATGAGGAGCATATCAAGATTTGCTTATCATGCTGAGAAAAACCCACTCAGAAGGGTATCCTCATCCAGTTTAGCAGGTTTTTTTTAAATTAAAATGTTCATTAATTAATTTTTCGGCCTCCTTCTCCAGTGTACATCCAAGGCATTCCACCCATCCCACACACACCAGCATCACAGAAAAGTACACAACAGAGACAATTACAGCATGGAAAGCACACCCACAGGCACAGAAGAACACAAGGAGATTTTTTCCAGAATCCCACAGGATTTGAACCTGGGCACCCACAATCCAAAGCTCACCATCTTAATCACTAGGCTATGCACAACATATTGGATATTCCTCACACTGCCCTATAGTATTATAGACCAAATATTCTTGTAAAAATATGATATATTTAATGCTCAGTTCAGTTGTACATATGAAGAACTTGTCTGCCAGTTTCTGACATCTTTGTCTGGCAGACAAGTTCTCTAAAGTTGTCTGCGAATTTTGGATGATATGTGGCAAATTCTCACATCATAAAAAATTTCCAAAAATTATCCAAATGAGTTCCAAAAATGTCCATGGAACTCATTTGAATGATTTTTAGAGAACTTCTGCCTCACTGGGAGGTGGCTTTGATCTTCTAGGTTATTTATAACCTTCTTACATATTTTGGGAAATCTGAACATGTCCCACCCTTTGTTTCCATTTCCAAGCAAGCATGTCATGGAAAAAATGGTTTTGCATTGATTCATGACGGTTGGTATTAAAATAGTCTTTGAAAATATGTTGTTTTTAAGGAGTAGATTGAAAATAATTGACTCATTCTGAAAATATTACAAGCTGTAAAAAATTTGAGTGTCACTTCCAACATTAAAATTGACTTCTCTGTCAATACTGATCAAAGCTCTTCAATTTGTTAAAATTTAAAGCTGGCTAATTTGTTTTTAAATTAAATTCATTATAGGAGTACAAAGCAAATGGGAAGAGTGCATTGTTAATTTTTATCATAACCTAGTCTACATTAGCTGTTGACATGTGGAACCCATATTGAACTTTGGATGATTGAAATTTTGTCTGTGATTCTCAGTTCCATGAAACTATACCTCTCAATTCATATACTGCACAATACTGGCAGTAGATCTAGTTTTGCCACTGTGAATTTTCAAGATTCCTTGGAAACTGGAGAATTCTTTGAGCCTTCAAGATTTTTGTTATCAGGGATCCAGAAATGAAACAACCAACCTTTTTCTGAATTCCACAGTCATGGATTCTTCTTGTCAGATATAGATATTTTGTATGATGGCATGTTGCTTTGTCATACTCCAGGAAATCTTGCAGAATTTAGATCACCTCCCATGTTCTGCCTCATTTACAGATAAAGATAACACCACAGGGGAGTGAATTTGTGTTCTCATTATTCTGCCTAGTCATTATAGCTAGAGGTGATGTAGTGACATTTCCCCCAAGTTGCTGACAAAAATGAGAGGTAAATCTAATATTAAACCAGTGTTAAACTTATAGGCCTTGCCATTAAGGTTCAATCAGTGATTTCCTATTCAATGCTGGTTTATGTTCAGAGAAAGGTTCACCACCAAGAGCTAACAATTTTTTCAGAGTGTGTCTTTCTTTGGTGTGAATTATTGCTGTTGCAGTATCACAATAATTTGGTGGAATAACGTAATTTGTTGTTTGATATTAGTGTGCAAGAATTTAAGTAATCTGTCTCTTTTCAATAATCAGATGTTTATTCTAAGAGGCGCTTGTCCAGGAATCTCAATTCCCTTGAAGCAATATACAGTATTGTGTATCACAGAATTAAATGTGAAAATATCAGTAATATATTTATTCCTATAGAAGATAATGCAGGCTGTCTTTACAGAAAAAGCGCACAAATCTTGAGTTTTTGACTAAAACTTTTTACAGGGTGGTGGGTAAATGAAACAGATGATCAAACTTGGGGTATACATACAAATTATTAAAATATAAATACAGCATACTGTGGAATCTAGCAGTGAAGCATTTGGGACCTCAAAAAAGCATCCTTATGAATAAAATTGTTATGACCAAATTAAATTAATGTGCCTGTTTGGCCATTTGACAGAAAAAATAATGATGGAAGACAAAAATCATTTCATCATTGCTTTTCAAAGTATTCATAACACTTAAATTCATAACCAAATTTCCCAATTCACATGAAAAATTTTCTAAAACAGGTCTTCACAAATTTAAAAAAGTATATTAAATTAAGGTGTCTTATTTTTAAAGATGCGCAGAAGCCAAGAAACATGTGTTTCATTGATGTTTCTAAAAGCCAGGAAATTTGAATTTTGCTCGTAAAAATGACTTAATAATGATTTTGTTTTGGACTGAATCTTCTGAAACAAATTTTAAAAAATGTTGGCTTTGTGCATCCCTTTGGAAAGCCAATTCATGGATGATCTCAGCAAAAATGCAAGGAAAGTGATGAGCCCTGGGGTAGATTATCTGATCCCTAGAATGAAACCAACAAATTCATTCTCTCTGAATACAATTGAAGCGTTCAAATTCACACATCAAAAGCTTTCATGAAATTTATTCACATTAGCTAAATCCGTATGTCCTGTGTTTCCCAGACTTTTTCTTGTCTCATCTTCATACTTGTCGCAGGTTGACTAGATGTCGCCCGCAGCGCAGGAACAGGAGAGGCACAGAAAGTACAACGCAGCGTAGGAAACGCCACGTCATACACAAAAACAAATATCTCGAAAATTCCAAACAATTCAAGATAACAACAGAAATATCTTTTATTAAAACATTATGAAACCTGAAGATATTGATCTTTAGGAAAAACATTCCACCAAGTGAATCATCACTTGATGAAAGGAATTATGAAGAATTTTACAAACAGAAAATTAGTCACACCCCAGTGAAAACCTTGGAGAAGCTTTCCACTGGGGAGGACCAGGACCTTGTGTATCACAGAATTAAATGTGAAAATATCAGTAATATATTTATTCCTATAGAAGATAATGCAGGCTGTCTTTACAGAAAAAGCGCACAAATCTTGAGTTTTTGACTAAAACTTTTTACAGGGTGGGTAAATGAAACAGATGATCAAACTTGGGGTATACATACAAATTATTAAAATATAAATTCAGCATACTGTGGAATCTAACAGTGAAGCATTTGGGACCTCAAAAAAGCATCCTTATGAATAAAATTGTTATGACCAAATTAAATTAATGTGCCTGTTCGGCCATTTGACAGAAAAAATAATGATGGAAGACAAAAATCATTTCATCATTGCTTTTCAAAGTATAAGTATTCATAACACTTAAATTCATAAAGTCAACCAAATTTCCCAATTCACATGAAAAATTTTCTAAAACAGGTCTTCAAAAATTAAAAAAAGTATTTTAATTAAGGTGTCTTATTTTTAAAGATGCGCAGAAGCCATCAAGAAACATGTGTTTTATTTATGTTTCTAAAAGCCAGGAAATTTGAATTTTGCTTGTAAAAATGACTTAATAATGATTTTGTTTTGGACTGAATCTTCTGAAACAAATTTTTAAAAATGTTGGCTTTGTGCATCCCTTTGGAAAGCCAATTCATGGATGATCTCAGCAAAAATGCAAGGAAAGTGATGAGCCCTGGGGTAGATTATCTGATCCCTAGAATCAACCAAGAAAATTCATTATCTCTGAATACTGAAATTGAAGGCTTTCATGAAATTTATTCACATTAGATAAATCCCTATGTCCTGCGTTTCCCAGACTTTTTCTTGTCTCATCTTCACACTTACAGGTACAATTTTGTTTTTTTTTTACCCAGCAAACATTTTTGACAAATTGACATAATTTCATGTATTAAACGTGGTTCATGCACTTCCCATCAGTGTCACACAAAAAACGGTGTTATCCTAAATTCATTTACACACTACGATGCAGTATTACCCGCTGCAGAAATATATTATTCTCACTGCTGCAGTGGACTTTTTTTTAATTTTAAAAATCTGAAATGAAGTTTCAACTTCCAAATTCTGTTCCGTTATTCGTTTTACAACCCTCCAATTCCTAGATGGTTCTTCTTTGAACCTGGATGCATGTACGGTAGTCAAAAATCGAGAAAGCCTAACACACAGGAAACTTTAAGGAAAAGGCACTTCACCCTGAAATAATGGAGGTACCCGGTTCGATCCCACCCCTAGGCACATTTTTTTTTAGAAATCGTTTCCTATTTCCATTTATAACTTTTTCAATTTTTGACTTCT
Organism: Notodromas monacha; assembly: GCA_905338405.1. Classification (NCBI taxonomy): domain Eukaryota; kingdom Metazoa; phylum Arthropoda; class Ostracoda; order Podocopida; family Cyprididae; genus Notodromas; species Notodromas monacha. The sequence continues at coordinate 129,812 of CAJPEX010000084.1, read as the reverse complement.
TTCAATAAAAAAAATTCCAAATTTTCAGAATTTCACCGAGCATACAATGAAAATTTGAAAATTGAAAGTGCTTCCATAGGGGAGGTGTGACTGCGGGCCACACACCTGGGCATGCTCTCTTCTATGTGTGATCTGATCAAAATGTTGGCAACTAAAATGTGTCCAGGTGTGGCTGGGCACCCTCCCCTAGTAATGAAATAAAGTAATTCATTAACATTTCCTTGGTGAGGCGTGTGAAAAACGCGGAATGAAAACACCCGTGTCCATCTTTCAACAGCGTAGGATTGAATCAATTTTTTAAAAATATCCGCGACCAGCTAATTAGGTACAACTTTCAACGGCCTCAAACTTCTGCAACCAGCTCTGCCAATTTCCTTCGTTCAAAAAAAAAAAAAAAAAAACTCAGTAGCCGTGGCTGTCGACGTGTGGCACATATAAGTGCAGTGAGAAAAACGACATGGTGGAAAATCGCGGGAAATCGCAGGGCAGTGATGACAACAGCAACAATAACGCATCTGAACATCCCAGAATTATGATCCCCAGGCCAGTGGTAGACGGGATCGGGCCTCGGTCAAGCAAAATGACAAACACAGGGGCATTCATCAACCCTGCTTTCCAGCCAGACACTCAGGTGAGATTTTGCCAAAAAAATAATAATATGTAAATATGTTCCGCTCCAAAACTAACTTGAGAAAAGATATGTGATGGTAATCTGATGCTCACACCATTTTGTTCTCCATCTCAGAGGAACTTCCGGGCCGATACTTTTTTAATGGTATATGATTCTATCCGGCTGATATTGAAAAAGCCAAATCGACGCCAAAAGCGCCATTTCTTTTGGATTTAGAGCTTTTCCTTGTTATTGTCCTTCCTCAGTGTCATATCCGAAGTCATTCTGGGAAGCGATTCTGATTTCTTGGCTTCATGTCGCAGAACTTTCCGTGGCGTATTACAGCTATTCTCATGTGCCCGCATTCATTCTGTGTCACTTTCTCACATACCCTGACCATAAAACCTGAATTTTTATAATGGTTCACAATTGTGTACATCCTTGCATCATCCATCAAAAACCTGCCTCTTTATTACTTTACCCGCTCAAAGAAATTTTGGCTGTTGAAAAGGCAAAATACCTCCAGATGATTTTCCAAGTCATTAAATAAGTGTGTCTTTTTTCACTTGTTCCAGACATGGAACCTTATGGGATTCCGAATCAAAGGCCCTCTATTAAATTTACTTCAGTATAAGTTAGTTTTAGCTGTTGATTAGGTGAGCCTTTGGTTAATTTTTTCACTTCTTAATTTATCATATATAGAAAAATAGTTTTCCATAAAATTTTTTTATTTGATCCTGATTCCGAACAAGACTCTGTGCTTGTGTGTGGGTGTGATATACTGTACAGTATTGTACTGTGTGGTATGAGGATCCTATAGCTAAAGTGCGCATTGGCCAATTGCGTGGATTCCTCTGATATACTTTCTTAATCAAGATCCCTCCAAGTTTCACTGCAAAATCAAATTATTCCTGAAATAGCCGCGTGGCCTTGTCCATGCATGCCAGGGTTCTATCAAAAGTTCTTGGAATAGAAATGTAAATGGCATACAATTGAGCTGAAAAAAATTATTCTTTAGGAAAAACATATCATTTGGCACACAGAAAAAAATCAGCCCTGTTTCACAATTTTTTTTAATGTTTTGCAAAATTCACCCTGGCAGAATTTTGCTCTCCACTCATAAGATGAGGCGCCCTTCCTGCAGATTTATTTTTGTTGTAGCCCAGCTTTCCCCTCAGAATTCTTGAAATCAGCATGGCATTAATTTCAAGGGTTGCCTCCAGGTCTTCCAAAGTAATTCCGCCATTTTCATCAACAGCCGCCAAAGTGGCGGCTGTGAAGGCGGCTGTTGATGAAAATGGCGGAATTGCCTTGGATGACCTGGAGGCAACCCTTGGAAAGAATGCAAGTTGATTTAAAAATTTCTGAGGGGAAAGCTGGGCTACAACAAAAATAAATCTGCAGGAATGGCCCCTCATCTTTTGAGTGGAGAGCAAAAATCTGCCAAAGTGAATTTTTCAAAACATTAAAAAAAATTGTGAAACAGGGCTGCTTTTTTCTGTGTGCCAAATAATATGTTTTTCCTAAAGAATAAATTTTTTTCAGCTGAATTGTATGCCATTTTCATTTCTTTTCTGAGAACTTTTATTAGAACCCTCATATGGAGAGGCTCAAGAGCAACAGCACTCCTGAAATAGCCCTGACATATACTTTCTTTGCAGTTCACAGAAGGGAATGAGGCACAAATGACCAACAGATCACGTTCAACATGCCCACCAACACAAAAAATCAGCCCTGTTTCAGAACTTTTAAAGTATTTTGCAAAATTGACCCTGGCAGATTTTTGCTCTCCACTCAAAAGATGAGGGGCCCTTCCTGCAGATTTTTTGTAGTAGCCCAGATCTTCCCATAGAATTCTTGAAATCAAGGTGGCATTAATTGCAAGGGTTGTTTCCAGATCTTCCAAGATAATTTTCATCAACAGCCGCCACTTAGCAAAATCTACATGAAGGGCGCCTCATCTTTTGAGTGGAGAGCAAAACTCTGCCAGGGTCAATTTTGCCGAACATTCAAAAAATTTGTCAAATAGGGCTGATTTTTTGTGTGCCAAAGAATATGTTTTCCCTAAAGAATAAATTTTTTTCAGCTGAATTGTATGCCATTTTCATTTCTTTTCTGTCAAGTTTTGCTAGAACCCTCATACGGAGAGGCTCAAGAGCAACAGCACTTTTGAAATAGCCCTGAAATATATGGTACTTTCCTGTTATCTCAGTACCTACTTTCCGTGCACCTACCAAAAACTGTGAATTTTATTTTTCATGTGAAACTGATTTTGGGAGGCGGTTAGGTAAAGTTAGATTAGGTCAGGTTATGTTAGTTACATATAGCTTTTAATTAACATAACCTGACCTAACCTTACTTCACCTAACCACCTCACAAAATCAGATTGTACTTTGTGCACCAAACTCAACAATTACATAAAATAAGGCACAGAAAGTAGGTACTGAGATAACAGGAAAGTACCAAAAATATAAATACAGCCAAATGTAACATTGAATTCAATATTTATGTCATTTTCTCATGTGAAAAATGTAATCATGGAAGAAGCTAACTCAATCTAAATGGGGAAAAAGTATTGAAGTTAGACACATTTTACTTGAAAATTTGTACATGACAATGATACAAACCTTATTTTTGCCACTCTTTATTTTTAAAGGTGTTTGTGGTACTTGCATAAATATGGCATTTTCAAAAATTACTGTATTCACTCAAGTACCATGTGCCCACAAGTAAGACAAACATCTGGGTTTCTCAGTCTTAAAATTTTGATGAAACTGTATCCCCAAAAAGACATGCACCCCGTTCTAATAACTATAAAACCACAATATTAAAAAAAACATAAACCTTTACATTTCAATTTAGACATGAATTGGACCTGAATTCAAATTATTTTTCTACTATTTCACAAAAATAAGTTTTTATGTTAAACTTGACCCAAAATTTTCCGTTCGAATCAATTATAATGCATAACTAAAAGTAATCTAAAACTTGTTGAAAAATGTGCATGCCTGCCTATAACACACACCTCCTTTTTCTCTCATACTCAAAAAATGCGTGTGTGTTTGGTACTTGATTAAATAAAGTAATGAAAAAATCCATTCAAAATCAGCATCCCACATCCAAAACCCAGCTTTGATCAAATAAATTATGAAATTTAGTGAAACTACGTGTTGCCAAAGTCAGATTTGCAAATAATGTAGAGTAAAATACATCGAAAAATCCTCAGGATATGCAATCCAAGCTTGATTCGAAAATGTTCCATCATTCAAAGATCCCACTTCATATTCAAAGAATCCCAACTATGAGAAAAAAGTGACTGACGAAACATTCAAACGATCCCTTGCTCGCACATTAAATGAGAAAAACAACAACAACAAAGAACAAAAAGAAATAACAACCTGGAAGATGAAAGTACCACCACCACCCCCACCACCGGCACCATCACTAGAAGTCTCATTTATACCCTGCTTCCTGAGCACCATCATCAACTGCCTCCGGGCATTCACATCTGGCCCATCCAGGCCCTCCTGTCCCACCAAGATGTGCAGCGGCTGGTCCGCCACCAAATACACCACAGTCGTCACGACGGCGCCTCTGCTTTTCGGGTGAACCAGGTTCCCAGAACCCAGGCCTCCACTGGCCCCCTTGGCTATTATAGTATAATAACCCGTGTGCGGGGTTTTCCATAGTTGAATGCCCGAAAAGTTGCCCTGGTTCAGACTGACTCGGGTCCAGGTGCCAGCGTAACTCATGGCACAGCTTTCCTGGTTCGGTCCGAGCCGACCGTTGGCACCACATGTCGAGAATCTGAATTCTGCAGCACGGAAGAACAAAAAATTATGCGTCACGAAAAAAAAATCATTCAGAAAAGAAACTGGACATTATTTACCTAACGCAGTTTCCGGAGAATCCATATGCGCTGCTCGCAGGAAACAAGAGAAAAAAACACGAAAAAAGTTAGCATTAAAATTCAATTTTAAATCAATTGTTTGGCCCCGAGATGCGGACAAAATTCGTGCTTGATTCAAATCAATGGGAAGACATTTACTCGGTTCTTCTTGTGATCAAAAATTACGAAGAAGTCGATTTTTCTCAACTTCAAGATACGAAATATAAATGTGCGAATAAAATATGATCTTTTGGCAGAAAAAGAAGACCCCAAAAAGCAAAGCTTTTCCTACACTCTTCCCAGAAAATGGAAAAAACTCTGAAAAAGAAGTATAAAATTACTGTTGACTGCTTTGGATGATGAATTTCTAAAAAAAACTTCCTTATAATTTTCGCGAATATAGAAAAACTCAATTTCTTCAAGAGATGTCAAAATTTGGAAAAATTTTCCATAAATGTCGGTAAATTATCCAAATCTCGAGACACTGTCCAGACGTTGGCGCAGCTTTTCTGAGTTTCAATCGTCCGCACGTCGCGGCCCCAATGCACAAATTTTACAATCACTCACATTGCGGCCAAGTTCTAGTCTCATTCTCAGGCACACCTGAAAAAAAAAGAAAAAAATTACATGAATAAAGCATAAATTACCACGTTTCGTAAATTTTAATCGTGAACGAAGAAACTGAACACTTACCAACTCCGAAGCACTCAGGACTCAGAGAAATATCATCAACTGCCAAAATGGAATTATGACGCAGTCCTCGTTGAGCCAGAAATTCTAAATGATACCTAAAAAAAAAAAACGCACACAAAATGCTCAAACATTTTTCACCCGTTAAGAAATAAAATTGAAGCTCTCAAAATATTCCAATTTACGTATTGAAATTAACGAGGTACTAAAACACAACAACTCACTTCTTCCGGAGAGTGACCGGAAGCGGAAAAGTGGCCCTGAGCCACCTGTCCTTGGTTTCCTGTTGATGGGACCAGACTTCGAGCGACTTGTTCTGGCCCTCGGATGTCACGTGTAGACTCAGAGCTCCAACGTTTTGCCCAGCGAGAAAGTAATAAAATCTCACCTAGAAAATCATACAAAAAAGTTTTTTCATCAATAAAAAAATTGAAAAGCTACATTAAAAAAAAGAAGAAAATGCTCACCTTGCAGGACTCAAAGTATGACGAGGTGTTCAGGGCATGGTAATAAGGTACAGGTCGGAATGTATCTGACCAGACAATCGACTTCGCACCAAATTTCCCATCAGAGGGTTCATCATAGATCAAACAATGCCCTATTGAAAAATAAAATATACATTTTACAAAGATGAAAGAAAAACAATACTTTATTGTCAATTATTCGTCTGTCATTCACTCAATTTTCATCAAATAAACCTTTTTGAAGCCAATAAAATAACCCTCAACATATAGTAATTAATCTAATCTTAAGAAGTCATCAGTAACATTACAAAACCAACTTCCCCAGCAAAACTTTATTCAGTCTGGGTATTCCTAACATCTTGGTTGTGGGTAGAAAAAAAGGGTTTTCATACATTTAGTGTTTTAAAAGAAGTCACAAATAATACATTTCTTGCATCATGGTTTTGAGCTTTGAAGTAGCAACAGAGTAGCAACATCATGTGTGAAACAACATTTGACAACATATTTTGAATGATCATCTACATTTCGACCATCCAGGTTTACTTTTACTGTCTGCATGAGTAATAATAAAAAGGTGAGCCAACACTCTTTTGTTATTTAATGCTGATCTATGCCTTGCTTTGAATAGTGCTTGCATGGGAAATACATTTAACACCAGCTTATGTTTTGTGAGAGGAGTCTGCTCCTTTTGATAATACCCTTCTAATGAAGAAAAAAATCTCATTTTCAAATTTGTATTAAGAGACATTAAAACAAGAGAGATTTCAGAGGTGGAAAAATATTATATTCCACAAATAACTTGAAAAATTGACTTACAGGATAATGATGTAAAATACAGTTGAATCTCAGTGTCTAAAATTCATCAAATAAAAAAACTCCCTTGGCCAAATATTTTTCAAGTCACTGTCTGAAATCCCTAGAAAACAATGCATTGAAAACCTCCCATACCCAAGGGCTTTTTCCCTTCAAAACTCCATAATACACATTTTCTGGGGGGAGGGGTGTCTTTTGGCATTTATTTTATGGAAACAGGAAACAGAAAAACAATAAAAATGTAACTTGATGTATTTTTAAAGGAAATGAAAGACTAATTGGGCAAATGAAACCATGCCTCCAAGTTCAGCATCTTGTCAACTCATTCAAGAAGCAATTCAATGCCAAGAATATCAACAATTACAATTTCCTGCAATTCTTCTTGCCTTCCCCCAACAAAAAAATGCCTCTTTCCCTACTTCAAAACTCTTCCAACTCAAAATTTTCCTCTCATCTCTTGAAGTTCGACTCAAATAGTGTCAAATATGCTTACAAAAGCAATTAACAGATGAAAAGGCATTACCTGACTCGTTTTGGAAAGTGTGATCGTACAACGGCATTTTCCTGGCAGCCAAGTAATGCCCAGTCTGCTTCAACGCCCAAACCCCCATCGCATTCGTCTGGTTCCGCCACCCACAGAGACCAGTTTCAAAGTCACACCTCGTGTTCTCAGGCATTCCATCTTCGAAACAAGACAACAACAATATTGAATTTTAAAAAATACCTCAAAATTTCTTCAAACAAAACACCGAAAATTAATATTTTTAAATAATAACGCACCACATCCTTCTCTTTCATCCTCTCCGTTAGGACAGTCTTTCACCAAATCACACACATGATCGCTGGAAATGCATCTTCCGTTTTCACACACGAAATCCCGCGGAGGAACGCACTTTTTCTGCGGTGCATCATCTACGCAAAAAAAAATTAATTATAAATACACAACACGAAATAAAATAAAAAGGAATATTAAGGAATTCAACGTTTCTCAACGAAAAAATGACTCACCTGAGCAGTGCTCGAAGCGAATATTGTCCACGGCAACGTGATTGACCTGTTTCATCTTGTTTTGTGGCGGCATCGACACTTCCAATAAGATCCTAAAGGGCTGTCTGTGATGACTGATCTGGGTACTCATTGTGCTCCATCTTGTTACATAAAAAAACAAAGAAAAAAAAGTCATCTTCCACGAATAAAAATTCCATAAAAATGTCGATCATTTCTTCTACAGTCAACCCTCGATTCAATGCCACTAAAATTCTCTGTCCTTGATCAAAAATTCGCCATCACGGATATTATAACGCCTCTTCCTAGGAATATCATCGAGTTATTGCTGAGAATCACACGCCGATGCTCATGGAAAGACTCACGATAATTTCGAACATGCGATTTCTGAATTTACATTTTTCGTTGCGGCACGGAACCTTCCTTCAATGAAAATTTTACAAATACAGCGCGAGCTTTCATCAAAGTATTGGTGATTCCTGCATGAAGACACCTGGTAAAAAAAATCAAACAAAACTTCAACAGCTCTCCTCTTTTCCTAGACACAATATGCGTAAAAATATAATACTGTACTGTACATTCCGCCGCCTTCAAAATATTGAAATACAGCACAAAAACAGTGCATTTCAGCGTAAATGTTATTCCTCGTGGCTTTCTCTCTCATAAAACAGAAATCAGTGGCAAAATAATTCTGTAAACAAGCTTATTTTGCCTGCTGCGGAAACCATCAATTGAGCCAACCTTTCATACAACACCCTCATTTTCGTGCCAGGAAAAATGGCGACATTGAATCGAGGTTGAACTAGTTCAACAAATCACTCATCACTGATCAAAATTACGCGGGTAGATACAGAAAACTCCTACGATCCCCCCCCCCCCCCCCCCCCCCCTAAAAAATACCCGGGGAAAAAAAAAAAACCCCCCCCCCCCCCCCCCCCCCCCCCCCCCAAAAAAAACCAGCCTTCCACCAAATTTATTTTTTATCACAGAATTTCAAAAATAAATCCTCGCAACGAACTTGTTGACGGAAGTCTGCCCGAGTTTGTTGTGCAGGCCAAAATCAATCACTGTCTTCTGTTCGCTGTCCTGCACCACGACTCTGATGGGAGATTCGTCCCAGGAACAATGCACAGACATGGACAAGGTGCACCAGGTGCCCGTGTAATTCAACAACGGGCTTTTCAACGACAAAGTCAGGTTCGGATCTGCTCTTTTCCCGTCTTCCGGTTGGAAGATCGCCAGCAGAAACTTGCCTGAAGGAGAATGAATGGTAAAAGCGTAATGAAATTCACAACACCTCAAATTTTGCTGCCGATCCCACGAGATTCGACTTAATCACACAATCACACGAGGAAATGGGAAGGAACCAACCTTCAGAAGAGCCCGCATGGTCTAAAAACGGAGCACCGACGTCTTTGGCGAACCAACGATGCTTTTTGAGCAGGTCTTTGAGCCCGGCTCCATTGATGCTGAGGAACCGATCGGCGGGTTCTGCGATCCACGTGCAATTGGCTTCAAAGTCACAGTCGAGTCCGAGGCGGCCGTTGTTGTGAGGGTCGCCTGTGGCAGTCAGGACGACGCCCAACGCGAATGCCGCCACTAGCACACCGAGCAGCGGCGCCATGCGAGTCGATTTCAAGCGGCGAAGGCCATCAGGTCTTTCATTCTCCGCTTTTTCGCCCTCTTTCACGCGAGGAACTTCACATGGCACTGATAGAAACACAAATACGAGGAAGACTTGATAAATCCGAAGACACGAACAAATATCCAAACTCACACACGACCAAAATTTCAAGAGTTCACTCCAGAACTCTTGGGAAACGGAGGAAACAGAACCTGTACGCAAATTTCACCGAACCAAACTCGAACAGTCACACGTCAAAAATCACTCAAGTCAGAAATTCAACGGGGAAATTAAATTGAACTGAATGAATCCTTCCAAAAGAAACTCAGACCGAAACCGTAAATCAAATTAATACATACGCACGCTCGCATATTCCCCTTCGCCAGTTCCCAAATCCACGGCACACAAGGCACACACAATACTATACGTGTGCCAGTAAACAGACTGACAAGTGACGTCACTTCCGATGGGACACAGTTGAAACTCACTGCTACTAACGGGGAAACGAGCCAACACCTTCGTGCGTAGCTCGATGGAGCTTCGTGCTCCATCTTTTTGCTTTATTCAGGAAGGACAAGGAGATATTCTTACCACTGACACCATATGATCCGGGTTATTTTTGGGCTCAGTACGTGGGAATAGGTTGAGAGAGATATTTGAGAAAAATGGAACGATCAAAATCATTTCTTCGTCGTGAGAAGGATCTAAATTCACGTCGAACGCACATGCCTCGGAACTTCGCGAATTACAGATGTAGAGATAATCTTCCGAGAACATTTTCCCTTACTTCCAATACCTAATCCGAATTGTGGTTAACAGTGCTCCTGAACGAGGAGAAATGTAAAAGAAGTGATTCGGACGCTCAAAAATACAAATTCTAATGGGTAAGAACTCCTAAAATTCGTAACCAATGCCTGAAAGAACTTTCTCGTACCACAAGCTTGCATGGAAAACCGAGGTACAATCGACGTTGTGTCTTTTCGCACATGTTTCGGGATAATTGACGTGTTCCGACACAAGTAATTACAGCAGGTGTTATCGCGAAATGAGCTACAGAGGAAGACACCTGTTTTCACAGCAAGAACCCTTATGCACAATCACATGATTTTTTTTTCTATACACCGATTCCGCGTTCCACTTCATGCAGTAGAATGGATAAATAGCATCGTCCAATTTCGCGCATCTTTCTCGTGACGAAACAGGATTCATGAAAAAACGCGGTAATCGCCAAGATACTCCTCCCGTAAAAGTTTAAAATTTCGCACCTGATTCGATGGTAGCTACATAAAATAAAATTTTTCTAACCAGCAAATTCTTAATTTCGAAACCACCGGAGTTTCAAGTACTTCGTAAGGAGACCCTAGATGTACTGAGGATCGTACGCATAAGGCCGAAGTTCAAGGCCCTGGCATTGATGTCACTGGGCGTCAACCGCTTTTTGACGAGACCCCTTGGGAAGCCACAAAACAATAGAGCACCATCACCGTACCACAGAGCTTCAGCTGCCTTGGATGTATTCAGTGCTGAATTTTCATGTTCCGTAAGTTCTATGAATGTTTTTGCATACATTTCGCTCAATAACTATGTAATTCAAGATATTGATAATACTCTTCAGAATTCTGCGGCGAGGTTAATGAACTCCAGAGCCAGATCTGATCAGGTCCTTCTTACCACATGCATTTTACCTTTTAATCCTCGCGTTTTGTCCGAAGCGTTTTGTTCCCGCACCGTCCAGATTGCGCATGGAATCTGTGGGTAACCTCCTCCGTAGCTTCTCAGAACATAATGCGACGCACTTGATCCTAAAAACATCTGAACCGTGAACTTTTCCAAGCGACAAACTAGTAGTATTCCATACCGAGAACAGCTTAAGAGATCATTCCTAACCAGGCGTAAACATTTAAAAGGCATTTATTCCGGCATTTGGGAGCATCAGTTCATCATCTTGACTTAGAGCCATTTCAGAAGGGCAGATTCGCAATCTGGATGTGCGGGGGGGGGGGGGGGGAAGAATATTGTGCCCTTCAATAATACAGTACATTGTATTTTGTGCAGAACCAAGAACTGAAGATGTATTCAACCTGTTGGTTTTCTGTGGCACACAAATAACCCTATTTCAGGAAATTAAGGCTAAAATTTAATATTTAGACTAATACAATTTTGAATCCAGTCAACTGATCACCATCATATCAGCTTACAGCATAAGCAATATATAATTACAAAAGACAAATAAGAAAACCACATATTTAAGGTGTCAAGGAAAATTTTATGCAGCATATGTCAACATCAGAAGCACACAAAAATTATGATGTCAACCAATGAACATTCCCTTCCAAGTTGAAACACTGCTTGAGCAACAATGAAGACTCCAACTCCTCCTTGTTTGGCCTGTCTGTCAACCTGTCCAGTAATCCAACAATCACTCTCATCTTGGGTATGGCACCATCAAATTTTCCAGCCAATACAGCTTTCCCAATGCTGTTCAATTGACTCTTGATGCCCTCCCAGCATTGATCCTGTTTGACAATGTCCACCAGGGTCTGGCAATTGGTGCACTGTGGGCCAAAAGTCCTTGGGAAGGAAATTTTGCACTTTGGGCAAAAGTATTTGCAATCTGCTCTTGGCACTGCATTCATCATTGGCCAGGAGGAAGTGCAAGCATTGCACTTGCAGGTGAAGAAGTATTGCCTGTTGAGTCTGCAAATTGAAACCCATACCCAACATCATTATAATAACTCATCAGATTATTGTTGTCTTAAACTGGCAGAAATAAACCCTGCATATTTCAATCACTAGAGTCTTCAGTTACTACTGCTACATTTAAGCAACTGTTAAACTTGCAGAGACTTTACAAAGATGTTCAGGGATCAAAACACTTCCATGAGTTTTTCCAATCCAACTCTTTATTATTATTCTATCAAGTGCAAACAATTTTTGGACAAGCATGAAGCAAATAAATTTAGCAGAGAATAAAGATTTCCTGGCAAACTCCAGCAGTGGAAAAGTTAAGTTTAATTGATTGATAAATATATATGCTTTATTTGCTTCTTGAAAGCATTCACAAAGTTCAAAACATTTAACCACATGCTTGCAGAGGATTATGAAATGATCAATAATTTTCAAAAATAATATTTGAGGAGAAATAGGGGCATTATTGCTACCTAAGAAAATGCATTGAAAATTCTCTAATGCTGAATAGGTAAAACAGGATTTTTGCAGAAGTTTTATGTCATTATATTGAGTCTGTTGCATAAAATAAAAAGGTGTATAAAATGATTTGAGACTCTTTAACTGCATTTGAATTGATGTTATACAGTATTACAGAATATACATTCGATTTCTTCACATGCAATGGTACTCTATATACCTCATAGTACAGAGACCATCATAGTGAAAATGTTATGTAGAATAAACATTTATTTCAGTTTACTGTACTGCTGGTAAAGTAAAAGAGCATAGCAATAAGATAAATACTTTCAATGACTGAGCTCAATATGTTTGTATAAATATATAAAGATCATCCAAGCATCTGAAAACTGGAAACCAAAAAATGGAAAACATACCTTTCTTGTCTTTCCTGCTTGGGCATAGAGTATGAAAAGCACCCATAGTTGTCCAGAATCTCTTCCCCCTTTTGAATAGGTCTGAAAGCCCTCACCACACAGTGTGTCCCATAAGAGACCCTCATGACATTGGGACAGCAACTATGATTGGTCATGCTGACCACTGGATACACTGCCCCACCCAGCTGCAAACACTCTGCATTCCTCATGTCACTCTGCTTCACCACACTCTCCACAACCTCATATGCATTGCAGGAGAAGCTCTGCAAAATCCCAAGGATACTGGCACACAACTTATCCTTGTCCTCTTGTGCCAATTTGGGGAACTTGGGGCTGAATTCCAGACAGGTTTCTAGGTAGATAGCAGTCAGGGTTCTCTTGAGCATGTCTCCCATGGGTCTGTCAGAGGCATGTTGTTCCAAGTTGGAGATGCAGGAAAGGGGGTCTTCTGGGTTCCAGAAATCAGATGATGGGTTGCTGAAGGAATCACAGGCTTGGATCAGGTTCTGGATGCCAGCTGTGAGGACACAGCGATAGGCCAGCAGGGCCATGCTGCCAATGTTGTCAGATGTCAGGGCTTCCAGGTGGGAGCACTCAAATTGGTGAGTGGATGCCCAGCAGGAGTCTCTGCAGAGCTCATTACAGAACAGCACCTTTTTTTCAGAAACACATAAATACCAAAGAAATTGCATGTTTTATATGTGAAATTTTTGAATGGTGTTTAATTCATGTAGATATATACTCACATCACTGCATTGAAAGCATGGGACAAAGGCCTCCAGTCTCAGGAAGCAATTGGAACAGTGAGTATCAAACTGAGAGGGCTTCAGACTCTTGCAAAATGGCTTGTCAATGATCACCACATCACCTGCAATGAAAAGAGTTCAAGATCAGCTCTTTAAAAAAACACAATACAATTGTTCTGAAAGAAAATCATGGGGTTTTTTCTCTGAATAATTTATTACCAGATTTTCAAAATTAATGACTGGAAAATATTTTCATACAGACTTTCCTATAATCCATTAAATCTTGCTTTCCTGGCATTCTTCTATATTTTTTTAATATTGTTTGAAATACTGAGTGATGTTTGGAAAATAAACTAACTTCAGTCATGCATTTCTTCAGTTGCAACAATATCTTCATTCTGGGATGATGATTAATGGAGCCACTTGGAATGCTTGTTATTGATGAAAGTTTCCAATCAATGAATAAAAGAACCAGTCAGTCAAATTTGGGTTCAGAAATTTCAGACTGTGCCTGCCTTATATAGTCATAACATTTCTACCTGGAGAATGTATTGAACATTCCTAAAAAGAGTTTTTTTTGGTGGATATGGAAAGTTTGTAATAACAAGATTGCTTCAATATTTACTCTATATGGGCTTATTCCTGTCATCAGGACTTGAAATAAAGTAATATGTTGCACTGACAATTTTGTTGTAATGGTATTTATTGCAGCAGAATTTGACTTCATTATCTCTACATGAAGAACAGATGACTGAAGATTTTGTAACAATGCAATTTCATTATTCATTAATTTTTTTTAATTTGACTGCACATATATATTCATGATGGTACCAACCAACACTGATGTCCCTATGGTGGCCAGGATTCTCCTGCCCCAAAATTTTCACCAGCAAAATTTGCACAAGAAAATTTTGATTACATTATTCTCCCCATGAAGAAATTTGAACAACTAAAAATGTTGTTCCAATGCAATTTCTTCATTCTTTTTTTTTAACAAAATTCATTTACTGTAGTAGAATTCTGTTACAAATCTTGTTATACCAATATTTTTTTCTTGATACTGGCAGTTTCTCATAGGCATAATGTTATAAAAATCTCAATTATTATAATGAAGTAATTTTAGGCTATGTAATCTCATAGCAAACTTATATGGGCATGATTCTGTGCATAGCCAATCCAGTGATTACTCAATAAATGGCAGAAAACCTAGAACAAATTAAAAGATGTAACATTAAAACATCAATAGAGAAGAAAACTTGGTGTACAAATAATACAAAACAGAACATACTTTTCAAAATTCTTCAACTCATCCATTTTAGAATGCCTGCCTTTTTCAAATAAACAGCATGATGGAACTATGTTCCCCCATGTTTGAAAGAGCTATGAGTAAATAAGTTGATGGAGAAGGAAGTGCAGCATTTTTACCATATGTAATTTTTTCTCATTTTATATTTCAAGACAAGCAATACTTTAGTACAAATTTTCATTTAAAAAAAAAAAAGTAGTATATTTACATCTAAGGATTTCTCTTCATTTCATCAGAATTACTCACTATTCATACAATAGGTCTTGAATTATCTATTTTAGAAGTATTTTAAAGTATGTATTCCACATTTCCAATAAAATTGCGGTCTGAAATGTGCTAAAAAAATCATGAATCTTGATTAAGTTGAACCTCTGGGAGTCAAATTTCCAGGGACCAGGAAAACACTTTGACTTGAAGAATTTTTTGATTTTTGGAGGTTTCCAGTCAAGGAAACAAACAATTTTGCTGCAAGGAGATGTGAAAAAAAAGTTTGGGAAATGATAAATGAGGATATTCTGGGCCTAAACTTGCTCCTTAATGAAGTTTACACTACCTTATTGCTGAACTTGGGAGGCATGTTTCATTTACTCTATATTAGTCTTTCATCACTTCCTTTCAAGATGCATCAAATAATTTGTTTTAATGATTTTCTCTTTCATAAATCAAGGAAATAAAAACCAGAATAATAAAAGCCTCAGAAAATTTGACTTACAGCAGTTTTAGAGAAAAAAGACTTCAATTTAGGGAGGCAGTTTTTATAATGCCTTGATTCTATTAGGGAAGTCAGACAGGGACTTGAAAAAAAATTCAACCAAGGGGGGTTCAGCTGTACAACGAATTTTTTCTCAGGTCCCCAGGGGTTACATTATTGTATTAACAAGATCTTTTACTGAAGTATCATTTGTATGGTACAGGTGAACCTTGATAACTGGAACTTGCCTAAGTTGAATACCCCTTCAGTCTAATTTTTTTTTCAGGTCCCATTTGAATCCCCTTAGAACCAATAGAGTAAAAACTTAAGTCAAAAGCTTTTCCCCTCAAACCTCCATAAGTCAAATTTTCTTTGGCCTGCTGATGATTATTTTCTTGAAATTGAAAGAAGAAAAAAAACCAAAAAACCCATAAAATCATGTGTTTTAAGGGAAGTGAAGGACTTAATTGGGCAGATGAACCCTTGCCTTTGAGCTCAGCAGCCTTTTAACTCATTCAAGAGGCCATTTAAGTCCCAGAATATTACCATTTACATTTTTTTTTTCAAGTTTCCCAGAAAACAGGGCCTTTTTATTGTACTTCCAACATGTAAAAGTCAAAACCTCTTTAAGTTGAATTATTTTTTGTTTGCAGGTCCCTTGAAATTCGACTCAAAAAGAGGTTTCGACTGTGTAAACCAACCAACACTGATGTCCCTGGTGGCCAGGATCCTCCTGCCCCTCCCATCATCACGGCCCTGATGCAGTTCCAGGGCTGCACTGAGCCCCTCGGCCCGGGCATGCGACGGCGCCGGGAGCTTGGGCAGTCGGGGATGTGTCCCGGGAAAGCACTTGGCGTCGGGGTACGTGCCCAGGGTCTGGCCAAAGCCGGCCTCCTCCAGCTCATCCCGGCTGATGGCGTCCATGGCCCGGCCTTCGTCGGTCGCGGCGGCGGCGCCAAAGTACTGCGCCAACAGGTCCTCGGCGTCCCTCTGCTTCCCAATGTGGCGCAGGGACTTGAGCAGCACGGTCATGGTCTGCACCTGTGGGTGATGATGGGCAAAAAAAAAAAAATGAATGAGTGAATGAATGAATTAATGAATTTGCAGTGGGAAAAATGTAGCTAATCAGCAATTTTTTTTGTTCATTTATGTATACAATCAACCCCCGTCTAACGGACTTGATTTTTGCAAGGGACGAGTCTGTTGGACAAAAAGTCCTTTACACGAATTCAATTGCATAAAAAATTAAAAATTTCAATTTTCAACACTAATTTCAAACCAAACGAGGTCTGTTTGGCGGATTTTGTCTGTTGGGCGGGAGGAAAAACTGCTTGCAAAGCTGGTCTGTTTGGCAAAAATCCCTTACACAGGAGGTCTGTTAGGCAGGGGGCCACTGTATAATATACAGCAGTGAGACTACCCCAAAATATGCGGATGCACAATAATTGGGGCATCGAGAGTGTCCTGATGTCAGAAAAATTTCCCCCAATTAAGTAGAGTCTCATTTTCCCTTAGACTTCAATACAATGCTAATAATGCATTTATAGTTATGGTTCTTCATATAGTCAAAAATTAGAAATAAGTCCTCAAACATTTTAATTAAAAATTGTTTCTCTCAACTTCAAGTTTCACAGAGAACAACAGTGCATGAACAAAACCACATATAGAATATCATTTTTTTTGGTATCAAAAAGAGATCAGAAAGCAAAGAAAAAGAATATAAGTCTTGCTAGAATATGCACAGATGATAGATGAAAAAACTCTGAAAAAATAAGCACAAAATCAGCTTGCTTTTGATTATGAATTAGAGTGAATTTATGTTGAAACATTTTTTTCAAATTTTTGTGAATATGAATACTGTAGCTTGATTTGTTGGAAAGATGTGAAAATTAAAAATTAAACACTTCAATTGTTTGGGAAAATTTCAGATAAGTGTCCCAAACTTGAGCCAATGTCCCAGATGTTGGGCCTGATTACTTTGGTTTCCAAGTGTCCCAAGGTCAAATTGTCAATATGGGGGGATATCTGCATGTCAGGGTCTCACTGTATACATAGTACTGTATTTTAAAATTTGAAAGTCCACCCAAAATATGAAGGAAGCAATGCTTCAAAAATAATGTCCTTAGTCAATCTCTCATTACAGGACATGGACAGATTAAGACAGACAATTTCAGACTGGACAAATGGAGACAGAAAGTATGAGACAAAGCCAAATCAAGACAGGGACAATTTGAGACAACAACTTTTGAAGACTGGGACAATGGGAGACATGGAAATTATTTAAAGACAGGGACAATATGAGAAAATAAACAATTTGACACAGTCCCAAAGCAACTCTGCAAACACAAGTTTCTTTTAATTGAATTAAAATCCATATGCTGATGTCCAGTTTTTCAATGTCATGCTTTTGAATTTAAAACAGCCTTGGATCAGGGACTCTTCCAATATTAAAAATATTGGAAGTTAAATTTCCCCACTGCAAATTTTATTTATTCACTTTACTCAATATTGATATTGAAGCATTGGTCAGTCAGAATAAGAAGCAGGGTAGAAGATCACACATCCAGAAGAGGAAGAAAACTGTTAGAAGCATCCTAGTTGTTGTCCTAATTAGATCCATGTATTGTCATAATCTCAAGTGAAATAAAATTGGTATAACTTTTCACTAAACAGTGCAAATTTTTTTCCCTTTTCACACCTCCAACATAAGATATTCAAGTCATTTTTTCTCAAACAGTCTCTGTCTTAAATTCTCTGTCTCAAAATGCAGCTGTCTCAAATTGTCCGTGTCTCCAAAAATTTCTGTTTAAAATTGTCTGTCTCAAAATCTCTCTGTGCCTCAAAATGTATCTGTCTCAAATTGTCCCTGTCTCCAAAAGTTTCAGTCTCAATTTTTCCCTGTCTCCAAAAGTTTATGTCTCAAATTTTCCCTGTTTCAAATGATGTTCTTGATTAGACTGAAATTCCATTACAATAAGCAATTTTGATATAAAGAGGTTATCCTATATTGGGAGGTATAGTTTTAAAATGCATTCTACCTTATTTCAGACATCTCTTTAAAATTCAATAAGTTTACTTTGCTCAAAAATTTCTTACAGCTGGATAAACATAAATGAGAAGATTTATTTCTCATGGCTATAGGGCTACTGTACCAAGTGCAAGTTATACTTCTCTTTTATAAGCAGAATATATATATATATATTTCTCAAAAAAACTTTCAAGATTGAGTCCAGACCAATATTGAATGGTGAAAGTGTTTGGACACTCATTTACAGAATCTGGCCTCTTGCAAAAGGCTAATGAACAGAAAATGGAACTGGGATGGCCAAAAGGTAAATGACCTATTATCATTGGAAATTATCACAATTTTCTGATGAAACAATTTTGAACTTAATGTTGAACCCCTTCAGCCTCTGCCAATGGGAAGACATGAAGAGAATAAAAATCCTTCAGATAATAATCCTTCAGATAATTTCTCCCAAAGAAAAATGAATATATTGTATATAGTATACTGCTGCACAACACACTTGATTTGGGCACAGACTAGTCTGTTGTGTGAAAAATCTGTTGCACAAATTCAATTAATAAAAAATTAAATTTTTACTTTTTATCATTAATTTTAAACCAACAAAAGTCTGTTAGGCAGATTTAGGCCATTGCACAGGAGCAAAAACCCCCTCCAGAAGCAGTCTGTTGTGCAGGAAGGTCTGTTGTGCAGGGGTAAACTGTATATACAATGTATACTGTATAATAATTCAACTCACTTGAGCATTGGCATAAGGATGGACAGTGAAACTCAGACTCCTTTGGGCATCCAGGGCAGCACAATGAAAGCTGTGCATATTGAAGAATATTTTGGCCCTTACAGCATAAGCCCTGCATAACACATCAAACTTGGGGGAAGCAAAACCTGCTTCCTCATCATCTTCCTTCTTCTCTTGCATGGGATGTGAGGCCAGTTTCACAGCCCCATTTGCTAGTGTCAATGCCCCTGTCAAATTACCTGCAGAAACACAAGCTAGGTCAAGTTTTTTTAATGCTTAATTTTCCTATTACAAGTTTACTATAAATAAGTGAGAAAAAAGAATTCATTACATGAATTATTGTATATATAATGAATACAATGGGGCCCTGAGATGTGGACATAATTGGCTCTTTGACTTTTGTCCCTATTATGTTGAAAATGTCCTCATACATGTCAGCACACATTTGCCACTAGACTTCAATGGTACAGTAATATATTTCATTTGTTGTCCACTTCATCAAAAATTTGGAAAAAGTCTCCAAAAAAATAATAATATAAATAATCTCAACTTCAAAGTGCATAAAAAAAACACACAAAATCTGATCATTAAGCATGAGAAGGAGCCCAAAAGGCAAATAACAAACAAAAGTCTTTCTCTCAGATGATGGAAAGAACTCTGAAAAATAAGCTCAAAATTATATAGCCTCTTCTGGGACACAAATTATACTGAAATTAAAATAAAATTAATTCCCACTATTAGTGAATGCAAAAAGTTGATTTTTTTAGGAATACAGTGTCATCAAAGTTTTAAAAAGTCCTATTTTTCTGGAAATAATGTTGGTAAAGTCTGCATATCTAAAAAGACATTCTTTTTTGGGATGTTGGGACAGATACTTCTAGTGTCAGATGTTTTAAATTAAAATCGTTTGTCTCTCCTTCAACTCTTAAAAATTCCTTCAAAGTTATTTAAAATTAAAAAAAACATTTAAAGGTCATCCACATTGATTTATTATTGAAAAAAATAATAATTAAAAATCAAAAGAGTGGGAAAATGATTGATAATAAATAACCAGCTTTGCAGGCTCGTTGTGCTTGCATGACCAAGGAATGCGCCTTCACATTGTTCTTGTCACGAAACGCAGCAGTCAGCATGAAACTCGGAAACCAATCCGCACTTTGCACAGCTTGCACTCTGTGGTCCAAGCAACCGTTGCGACATTTGACGGACGACTTAGAGAGGTTACTAGGTGAGCTAGCGTCCCGAAGCGTTCTAAGAAGTATTTGACTGTGTTTGCTGCGGTAAAGACTTTGGGTGTTTTTTTTCACTCTTTTAAAGATGAAGAGATTTTCTGGGAAACAAAGCAAATTTTCCACAAATGCAAAAATCAGTGCATAAATGTTTTTAGAGGGGGAATGCTTGCAAAACTGCTGTGCTTAATAAAATTATTTTTTTCTAGCATCATCCTTCATACCAATATTTTTCTTATAATTTGAATCAGACAATGAAATCAAGCATACAATGGAATGTAGAGTACCCTTGGTCAACAAACTTGATTTTTTCCAGCAGATAAAAGTTTGTGGACTGAATTTGATTGTCCCATTGACTTCAATGGGGAAGACTTTAATCTGTTCTGTGAACCCAAAAGACAATAGAACATTGATCATTAAAAATGCAATGCCAGCATCTATAACCAGAATAAGTTGTTTCTGCATCTCACATGAGCCCAAAATTTTAAAACTGTATTACAGTGGCCCCCCGCCTAACAGACCTCCTGTGTAAGGGATTTTTGCCAAACAGACCAGCTCTGCAAGCAGTTTTTCCTCCCGCCCAACAGACAAAATCCACCAAACAGACTTCTTTTGGTTTAAAATTAGTGTTGAAAAATTGAAATCTTCAGTTTTAATGTAATTGAATTCGTGTAAAGGACTTTTTGTCTAACAGACTCGTCCCTTGCACAAATCAAGTCCGTTAGACAGGGGTTGACTGTATACAGTACATGGGAGTAGCACTGATGGAAACAAAGCTAGAAAAAAAGCTTCACATCCAAAGAAACACACACAGGATACATGTCAGATTAATGAAATTTCTTTAGTTGATACTGCAAGTAAAAATCAAATATAGACCTTAACTAACACTTGAACAATCAGAAAAACCAGGCACAGAAAAACATACAGTAAATGAATGCTGTAGCAGAAGCAAATTATAAAACACAAAATTACACATATTAAGAGTGCCAGAAGGGAAGAATTTCCACATCAGTGCATATTTCAATTATTTGCTTTCAGATTGTACCATAAATTCCAGCCTTACTAAAATTATGAATTTTTAAATTTTGTATTTCTCCTCAGAAAAAAAGCTTTTTTGACTGAATTTTAGGTTTTTAACTGCTGAATTTTTCTTTGAAGACAACAGTTTTTTGAACAAAAAGTTTGTCAACTGAGTGGTTTGACCAAGAGTCCACTGTATATGAATAAAGCCTACTTTTTTTTAAAGATTGCTGTTTTTCAAACAATACTAAAAATCTCAGCATGTCAGATGTACAGTACACTATACTTAAAAACAGGTCTGATGTGAAAAAAAAATTTAAAGTCATCAATTTTGAAAGTATTGTTCTCACAAATCATTCAGTATCACAAACTTTTCCTGAGGTCCTCAAAAGTTTGATGCACTGAGATTTTCCTGTATTCAGAGCAAACGCATTTGTCTCTCACTTTTTCAGCAAAAAGGTAACACTATTTAAGAAGATGCTGAACTGAGCTACTCTCACAAGCATCTGGTAGTTTCGAGTCCACAGGTTTTCTAGAGAGGGGCTAAAAATAGCAACAAGACCCTCTGCCAAGTTTTCATAAAACTATTCCATGCTGCTTCTCACCAGCAGAATAAACCCACGTATTTTCTCTCCCCACAGCACAAGAATCCGTATCTTTTCCTCCATGCAGAATTTGGGGGTCTCAACATGCGGACACCTCAACATAAGGACAATTCAGTTCATACAGATAATTGGAACTGAAAAAATCTGCTCCAATATCTCATGAACAATCTCTCAAGATACAGACACTTCACCAATATTTTTTAAAAAATTGAAAAATGTTGAAATCTCCATAACAAATTGAGCCTTTTATGCTGAAAAAAATTAAAAATGAATTTTTAATTATAGAAAACGGCAATAATTCATTATCCAAAACAGGCTGATAAATGTTATGTTTTTAGTTCTTTCCATCTTAGCACAATATAGGATGACTCGTGCTTATTCTCTTTGCATTTTGGGTTCTTTTCCATGCCAAAAGATAAGATTTTCTTCTGCACAGATATTTCCTTTATCTTGGAGTTAATTTAAGCATTTCATTCAAAATTTTGGGGAACTTTTTCTCAATTTTTGATCAACAAAAGAACCAATTGAATATATTCTGTACTTTCAACAGAAAAAATTCCTTTTTTCTTTTAGTTATGTACACAGCATCAATTCAATAAGCCTTGAACACCAGCATTCATGAGATGGACAACACACAGTCTTTATTCAGATTCACTCAAAAAGTATCTACAATGAAGCATGACAATTGCACTTGGATGAATCTCAAAATGTTGTTTTGGTTTACAATTAAAAGAACCAGATTCAAATCACACTTACCCTGAGGAACATGAATGGAAAATTATTCATTAAATTAATCTGTTGTCTAAAAGCATCCAAAACATTAACTTGACTAATTCAATTTCTATATAGCTCATCTTCAATAATCAGCGTCCTATTAAAACTATTATTGTACAATCAATCAACAGCCATGAATTTTAATATTTAAGTTATTTTCCACAACTTTACTGAGATTCTCAGAAGCATGACAATTGCACTTGGATGAATCTCAAAATGTTGTCTTGGTTTACAATTAAAAGAACCAGATTCAAATCACACTTACCCTGAGGAACATGAATGGAAAATTATTTATTAAATTAATCTGTTGTCTAAAAGCATCCAAAACATTAACTTGACTAATTCAATTTCTATACAGCTCGTCTTCAATAATCAGCGTTCTATTAAAACTATTACTGTACAATCAATCAACAGCCACGAATTTCAAGATTTAAGTTATTTTCCACAACTTTACTCAGATTCTCAGAAAAACTCTTGAAGGAGTCTTACATTCCAACTCCACACTGCTTCAGCTAAATATACATGATAGTGTGCCACAAATGTTGCAGACATGGTTTCATGGCAAAGTACTTGAGAAAAGTTGAGTGAGTCAGAAGTATGACTTCTCTGGAAATTCATCAATCTCTGTAAACCAGTGTTCCCCCAACTTGGGACTCTTGGACCAGCAAATCTCCAAGAAATGTTTTGCATACCAGCAAATCCAATGTTCTCTGAACTGGCAAAGTTACATAAAATTGTTGCAGAATCAAAAAATGTTTGTTTGAAAGACTTTTTGACAGGCATTTCAGAAGTTTCTTTCTTTTTTGCAAAAAATGGTGAATCAACAAAGCAGTTATATATTGGAATGTCATAAAAAAAATTAGAAAGGTGGGCTTGATGAAAGCTTTCTTAGAATGAGAGTTAAAATACTTTTTTCTGTAGGTGAAAAATTTGTTAAAATCCTCATTAGGAGAAAAGCCAACATATATTTTCCATCAGACAATTTCAACTGCCATTGTCTTTCCAAAATTCCAGACAAACATAACAGACTTCATTGCTACTTTTAATAAATTTATTATGCTGAATAAAATTTTCTGAAGACCAGCAAAAAACTTCAGTGATTGAGTTGGGGAACACTGCAGTAGATCCACACATGCTCTTAACTTTACATGAAATGCAATCAATAATGCAAAAATAAACCTCATAAAACTTAATGCATGAAAAGAATGACAGTCATGAATTTCAAGTGAACACTTTGAAGAAGTCCATCACACTTTCCCTGCATATAGGGCACTTCTTCTCCTCAGCCATCAGGTGAATCATACAGTCCTCACAGCAACTCAGGTGTCTGCAGGGCATCAGTATAACACACTTTAAGGCATCCATGCAAATGACACAAGCTGTGGATTTTGTTCCAATTGCCCCTAGGTTATTCAAGGACTTGCTGACAGCTATTCCAACTTCCTTGGTGCTACTGGGCTTCACCAAGGGATGGCAAGAGCCTCCACAGCAGAGCCTTGGGGGCAGGGTCTCCAAATTTGGATAAATTGAGGGTTTGGAGGTCAAATGAGGGTGGAGAAAGCTTTGGTCTGAGGTGGACTCCAACATGATGGGTGGGGCAGAGGGTTTGGGGTCATCCAATAATGGGTCTGTGCTGGGGGAATCTCTTGTAATGTGCCTGAAACATACATCATTCAAGAATCACATACAGTACATTAAAATGGTTTTAAAAAAGTACCTGGCTTCATTGTTCAAGGCAATGATCCTCTGAGACAAGATTCTCAGTGCTATTTCTTCCTCCTGGCCACTTATGGGTCCTGCTGCAAAGGAACTGGAGGACCTGTGCCTGGTGAAGACACCAGCACTTGCAGAGGGAGACCTGCAGAGAGTGTCACTTTTAACACAAGAAGCTTTTAGATTTTCAATACTGTACAATTATTTTCCTTGTTCCTCAGAAAGAAAAAAAAATTTCAAAAAGAGTGCCACTAACCTGTACCTGACAAGACAAGACTCAGTCTCTGCCACAGTCAAATCAGGTTCACCAGACCTCATTCCAGGAAAAACTGCAAACACCACAGCATCCAACCTCACCAACAGAGGGTCAAACAAATCATACCACTCAGCCACAGTGCCAGTCTTCCCATAGGCCACAGCCAGTGCAATGACACTTATAATCCCACAAGTGAAAGCATGGCCAAACTCTGTCACACTCCTATCCAACCCTAGGCACAGTTCAAGAAAGAACCAGACCAGCCCAACCCCTGCCACAAATGCCTTCAAAAGGGACACCAAAGCTTGGCCAATGAACAGAACTACAAGTTTGAAAGCTTTCACCAAGACTGCCAATGTTTGAAGGACCAGCATTTTGCACTGGAGCTTGTAACATGGTGGTAAGGTACATTGAAGGTAATGAACAAAACTTGACAGGTAGCAATAATTATATGGTAATTAAATAAGGAGTAAATATTATTTACATTTTTTTCAACAGATGGTGCAGTTTTTTCTAATGCATTCTGAGCATGTCTCACAGACCTTGCAGAGTTTCCCGGTCTCAGAGGCAGTTATTTTCAGGTGAGATTAGAATTCTGGCACCATTTCTTGTTCAGGTATGTAAATTTTCACCAGATAATTCATCTAAATAGTTCAGCATACAGTATTACTTTGAGTACATTTTGGTTCATCAAAAATACTGTACAGAATTGACTCAAGTACCACAAGCCCTTGAGTAAGATGTGCGCCAGATTTCTTCCATCAAAATTGTTTACTGCATTGTATCTTCAGTTAAGATGCACAACTCGTTCTTCATGATTGTAAAACTGCAATGTTTCAAAAACAAGAAACCCCAAATCTGTATTTTGACATGAATTGAACCTGAATTCAGCCAATTTCCCATTTTTTCGATTATAATAAGTTTTTCCGGGTTAAAATTGGTCCGAAATTCCGAAATAGGAACAGCATAATTCACACCTAAACTTCCAAGTTTTTTTAATGCATCAGCCCATGACACGCACCATCTTTTTCCTCTCATATTTCAGATATTTGAAAAAAGATTTGCATGGTTTTCTGAGTAAATACAGTAATACAATTTTTAAAATTCACTCAAAATCATCATTTTACTTCGAAAAACCCCTTCTTACATAGAATCAATTTTGGATTTAGTGAAAATAGATGTTGCCAAAGTTAGTTTTGCATATCATGTGAAATGCATTACAAATTGTCAACATATCAACAGAAGTTTGATTCAAGAATTTCATCATTCATAGATCCAACTTTCCATTCAAAGCAAGACTGTCAAAATGTTCAAAAAACCCCTCTCACTTCCCCGCCCCTCCTCAATTTTGAGAAAAAATATGCATGTGGTAATCAAGTAAACACAGTGTATCCTGTAGAAAAAATTAATCTTGGGTTATGTAAAATTAAAAGGACATCTCATGTCTGCCAAGACACAGGATCAGGTTTATGTCAAAAATTCACCTGGAAAATTCAGTTGTAAAAAAAAACACGCCAATACACGATTTACAACTTAATATCCAATGCAATCGGACAATGATCACTGCCCAAGACATCAGCCAAAATCCTGTTGTCACACACTTGATCCATGAATCTCTTGGACACAATGAAGTAGTCCAGTCTCCAGCCAACATTTTTTCCCCTCGCATTGCCCATGTAAGTCCAGAAGGTGTAAGCTCCAGTTTTTCCAGGGTAAAACTGGCGGAATGTGTCCAGGAAACCAGTTTCTAGAAGAGTGCTGAAACCGTCTCTTTCTTCTTGAGTGAAACCAGCGTTTTTTTTGTTGGACTTGGGATTGGCAAGATCTAGCAAAAAAGGAAATGTCAATTTTCATCAGGGAAAATTTTTAAGCTTCAAATACATTTTTTGGTGGACATTTTCACTTGCAAACCTGACCAAACTTTATTGGGTTCATACCTTTTAATATAAAAATCAAAAATATTAAAGGAAAAAAAACTAGCTGAAACCATCAAAAGGAAAGATTTAATAATATTGAAATTATTTTGAGCTTCAAATACATTTTCTGGATATTTCTACTTGCAAACCTGGTCCAATTTTATTGGGGTCATTACTTGGAAAAGAACTGTTGACAACCTGCATATTCATTTTGAAAATTTCTCATGAAATTATCAGATTTTCTTCACAGTCCATCCAACAATTCAAACAGTAATTCTACATAAGAATTATAATAAATATGGGAATCAGTTTTTGACCAACAATCAGATTCATAATTGAAGTGTTACTAACAGATGAAACTATCAAGAGGAAACTATTCGATTTCATTGACATGATTTCATTTAGTGAGAAATACAATTTTCGGATATTTTCATCCAATTTTATTGGGTTAATCACATTTTTTTTAAATTTGGGACATCTTGCATGCTTAATTGAAAAACTTTCCATGAAAATATTCGATTTTCTTTCCATTCGAAGGACCTGAACAGTAACTCTACATCAGAATAATAATCATTAAAGGAATAAAAACTAGTTTTTGACTTCCCATCGGATACATAATTTGAGCATCACCATGGAATAATCCATGAATTCCATAAGTTTAAAAAATCAAAATGAGAAGATTTGATTTTATTGACGCTATTATGAGTTTCAAAAACATTTTCTATATTTTCACTTTTAAACCTGATCCAATTTTAATGGGTTCAAAGCTTTAAAAATAACTTTGGAGAACCTTGAATTTTTCTTTTAAAAATGCTAGTAGGAAAATATTTGATTTTCCTTTGAGTTCAACAATCTGAACAGTAATTCTACAGCAGAAGGAATAAAAACTGCAATTTCAAATGGAATCAGAGACATACTTCACCAAAAAAATATATAAATGTAAAACTCGTTCAGTTGAAAGGATCAAACGGAAAGATTTGATTTCATCGATATGACTTGCAGTACCAAAATTTACTCAACTGCTTTGAATAAGTGTTTTATTGATGGAATTTCAAGCAAATTACCGATTTCGAGGTGCGACACGTTCATGTCCCCAGCAATAATAACCGGCTTCTTTGAGTCCAGATCCTGCAAATATTCCCTGAACTTCACGTCCCATTCTTGGCGAGCTTCCAAGTTCACTAGCCCTCTTCCAGAATTTGGCACATCTTCAAAAATACCAAAGGTTTATTTCATGAAAAAAAGGTCATACAGTAAAATATTGTTACAAGTTTTCCAGATCAGCAAACTTGTTTCTTGAGTCACCGCAGAAATCCCATTGAGTTCATGTTAAACCAATCTTGTTATACCAAGCTTCTCAATTCAATACAGTATTACAACATTTTTTGAGGATTGTTTTATGGATTCTCAAGGTAGAAATTTCCTGAATAAGGCACGCGGACATGGTCTGGAATATCTGCTCCCAAATTTGACTGACTGATTATTAAAGCATGGATGAAAGCTGTGATCAATGACAAACATGCTTCCAAGTGGTTTCCACACATGATCCTCCCAGAGTAAACAGAATTTTACGATTTACAAAATGCATAATTGAAACTAATTAATTTTCATAAGATCACTCAGTATTTCAAAGAATAAAAAATTTGAGAATTCCGGAGAAGCAAGATAATCAGGTCTGATGTGGAAATGTTTTCCAGTCATGAATTTTGAATATCCCATGAAAAAGTATTCAGTGCAAGAAACTTTTTCTGCAGTCCGCAAAGATTCGTTGTAATGAGATTTTACTGTAATAAAATCCAAAATTTTATTCAAATTCATCGCTTACAAACATTGACGAGGTAAAAGGATTCGTATTCCAAGGTGATCACTCGTCCATCGGCGTCGAATTTCGGTACACCGATTCCAAAGGACTTCTTCAAGGGTTTCTGCTTCGTCATGACTCCAACACCAGCGTAACCCTCTTTCAACCCTGGAACCCACACAATCATTTTATAAATTTTTCATCAAAATTTTGATTGATAAAAAAAGATAATTTCTTTTGCTGTACCTGACACCCTCTAAAAGAGCATCGGGAACTAAAACTGTTAAAGGCGCCCGTAAAAACGCAGCCTTGTAAAGCAGAGAACCTTTGTTTACTGCAGACCTCTTTTAAATAGCTACTTGAGCCAAGGAAAAAAGACGTTATCATGCGAAGGAAGAACACAGAACGAAATTTTGCACTGAGTCGACCAAAGAGAATTACAAACAGTAGCTCCAAAACGGTTCACGCAATCAAAATTATTGTACATACTTAGCCAACCAATTATCTTCGAAAAAATGTCCATCATTTTGATTTCAACTGTGGAAAAATTATAGCGCATTTAAATTGAATACAATACGAAAGAATATTTTCACGAGCTTCTCATTAAGAATTTAATGCATTAAAACACAATTCGTCCTCAAATATCGAATGAAATCCCGTGACTAATAAATCATTGAATGAACAAACAAATTTACCAACATTCACACTTGAATATTTAGTCAATCAATACTCTGAAATAATGTCCACGACTTCGAATCAGAGAGAAAAAGTAATGCAGATTTAATCTACAAACAAAACAAAACAAAAAATTCTAACGTGAGTTTCAACAAAATTCGCCAGCATTTAAACAAAATTTATCCTCGAGTCGAATGAAATCATGAGACTAATCGATCATTTCATAAAACAAATTAACAAAAGATATAATTTGAAACTTTAGTCAATCACTTTTCTTATAAATAATGTTCACAATTTTTACTTCAACTGCGGAAAAGTACGGTAATGCGAATTTGAAAACTAAAATACCGTGTCACATACTTCTCAACGAAATTCTAATGCATTTTAGCATAGTTCGTCCTTAATCCGAATTAAATCACGAGACTAATGGATCATTAAATGTAGCAACAAATTTTATTTCTAGAGAAGAGTGAAAATTCCGGGGTAATTTTTGAGTCACTCGTTTTAAATTGAATAAATTCAACTTTTTTTTTTGTTCACGTGTCACTCGATCAATTTTTCACTTGAATCATGGAAGCACTGAAACTGACCTTGACCCAGGCTCGCATTCCAGCCACATTCCAGCTGACAATAGTGAAATTCGCTCCTTCTTTGGTAGGAAGTCCTTCCACGGGTTCGTCGTCTGTCTTCACCTTCTTGGCAGGTTTCTCAGAGACATTCTGAGGGTATTAAACAATATTCAAATCAAATCCCGCAAGGGATGGGAAAAAATTACTGTAATTGGCAAGCAAAAATATTACCTGTTTTCGCTTTGGCATTTTTGGGACGAAGCTGGTCACGGATTGGAAGCGCGATTCACACACGAACCTGAGAATTCCAGCCAGATTTCGGAAACGAAATGAGCACAGGAATTTCGAAAATCTTCGGAACAACAAAAACGAGCGAATCTTTCAGAAAAACGAGTTCGCACTCAGTCCGCAATGAATCATTCTATGGCGTATCACATCAAACCGTCTTCAGAGATCTGAAATGAATATCTCACGATCACATTTTAAGAAAAGTAATTCGAAATCATGTGCCAAAACTCACCCACATCAGGCGATGTTCAGAAGGTCTCAGCCGAATGAGCGGAAAAACTTCTTGAAATGCTCCACGAGTTGGTGCTGAAAAATAAGCGCAGGGACCAACACAGGTTTGCCAACTGTTCTCAATTGCAGAACTTCGAAAAAAAAAATGCTCATAACGGTCGGAAAATTTACAATTACGAACACAAAACTCAAGTTAAACTAAGGTTCTAAAATATTGGAACTGAAGTACAGGCCAAATCTCGATTACGTCTCGAACTTTCGGGGGAAAGAATTCGTAATAGGCTGTGCATCAGACATGTACTGTATTTTCAATAAGCAGAATTACTTTACAGTTGCAGAAATATAAAATTTGAAACTTCCACGGCATTTCCAAGTACAGTCACACCTCAATAATTCAAACCTCTTCAATTCAAATTCTCCATCAAGCATACATGTCGGAATTCCCTTAGAAACAATCTCCCTTACTCGAATTTTCTGGAGGCCTTCTGGCAATTATTTTATTGACTCAGAAAGGAGGAAAGGAATACAAATTTACCTTGATTTGTATTGAAAATAAGAGACTAATTGGGAAATTTTTGAATATCCGGTCGTCATATTTCAAAATGACTGCAGTCTTGAATTGACATAAAACCAAGGGCACTTCTGCGTCATGACTTCCCTGGTCAACCGAAACAAACCCAACATCACCAAGTCCAATTCTGCACATTTCAACACACGAATTCCAACCACCTCCGAGCTCAGCACAGAGACCACAAAACCAATCTAATGACAAAAACCACTTCTTTTCTTCCGAAGTCAACTTTACACAAACGGGAAAAAAGCAGAACGGGACTTCGCATGAGGTCTGCCATCACTACAGAAGTGGCAACAAACTAAGAACCCCCACCAAGAACTGAAACCCATGCTTCAGAAATTCATCAGGTTGAAGCCTTNTTCTTTTCTTCCGAAGTCAACTTTACACAAACGGGAAAAAAGCAGAACGGGACTTCGCATGAGGTCTGCCATCACTACAGAAGTGGCAACAAACTAAGAACCCCCACCAAGAACTGAAACCCATGCTTCAGAAATTCATCAGGTTGAAGCCTTTACTTCGTCGTAGAACAGAAAATAGAGTCATCGCAAACAGTAAAAAACATGTAACAAAAATTGCCGAATGTCACGAGTAAAAGGCCTAACACCATTGGCCAATATTCAGAGTCGTCTCATTTTAATCACTGGCAGAAATTACCTGGACCTGTGTTCCGAAAACACTCGGAAACCCGTAAGAATCCTTGGCATCCAAAAACCGCTTCTCAACTTCCGGAACAGCGAGATTAGCATCCAATGTCATGACTTGACACCCACTATTCGCAATCCACGCCTCGTGGAGTTCATGCAAAGATTTGAGGTAGTTTAAAGAAATGCTTTGCTCTTCGGGACGTCCCCGAGATTTGATCCTGTTGTGAACAGTTTCGGGACACGTGCGGAGATATACGATAACGTCTGGGTTCACATTTCGATTTTCGCGGATCCATTTGTACCATTCGTCCAGAACTGCGTATTCTGCTGAAGTCATGTTCCCGCTTCTGAACAGGTTTTCCACGAAACAGTGACGAGCCGAGTGGATCGACCTCTCCATCACCTTTCAGAGAAACACTTCGAAATCCTCATCCGAAATCATCACAGGATTTTGAAAACCTCACCTTCATCGGAGCATTCGCGGGACATTCGTGCACCTTGAGCATAGTGAGCTGAACATAGTGCTGGAACGCGAAACTCCATCGTTTCGGGTCAGAATAAAGCAGTTGCAAAAGATTGTGAGATCCCGAGACCCCAGGCACTGATCGCCATTCTTTCACGGGCTCCTCGAACGTATGAACATCAGCGAGCTTCTTGAAGGAATTCACGAAAGTCGTTTTCCCACTCGCAATATTTCCTTCTATACAAACGACCATTGGACGAGACATGGGCACTTTCGGAGGCATTTTGTGGGAGATCGGGCAATATTACGTCTATAGAGAATATCACGATGTCTGCGAAACGAATTTGGTGTTGAATTATCGTAGCGAACAAGCAGCGGGAATCGAGTCAATCAAAAAGATAAGATGGACGACAGTTAAAGTACTCAGGCTCAATCTGCTGTATTTCATTCATCATGCACTACTGGATCAGTGTCCCTCCAACGCCGACTGCCACTTGCACAGAAACCCGGCTCATCAAGTGTTCCCTCTGCAAAAAATTACGATAAATTCATACAAGAAGCGCGAATCTCTCAAGATCTGTATATTTCGCTTCATCAGACATCTGGTTGACGAATATTTCGAATAATTCTGTTTAAAACTACCCAGATGACGTTCGAGACATTCGGGAAATGATATACTCACGGAAATGGTTGAAATAATGGTTTTTGGCGGCAAGCATTTCGGGTGAGCCTAAAACGCGAACAGGAGCAAGAAGGCCATCATCAAGCAGAAAAGACCCATGGCCTCTGACAATGCAAATCCCAGGATGGCGTAGCTGAAAAGCTGTTGCTTGAGTGACGGATTTCGCGCATAACCGATGATCAAGGAACCAAAGACACTGCCGATTCCAGCACCTGGACGTAATACAGCAATTAAGAACAGTTCCGACGGAGAAACGATTTCAAGAGGAACATTTTTGGCATACCTGAACCGGCGACACCGACTGTGGCGGCTCCAGCACCAATGAATTTCGCAGCGGAATCGATATCTCGCTGCACAGCGGATGTCTGAAGGGTGTTCAGGAAGGAAAGCAACGGTGAGCTGGCAGGCAGCAAAGCTGACTCAAGTTTCCTTTCTGCTACTTGGCCCCCGTTCACGGAACTTGCCAATGGACTGGCACTCAGTCGGGCGGAGTTGATGATCTACACGGAAAAAGAATACACAATGTACACTCAGTAACAGGTATGGATAGTATCAATTCATGTATTTCGCTCACATTCCATCGTGCAACTGCAGCAGATCGGAGCATCTTGCGGCTTGTTTCTTTCGGAATAGAGACGGAAAGGCGCAAAAGTTACCGGGCAAACAGTTGCAATGACCTGAAGACGAAAAATGAACAAAAATCGTTACCGGCTCTTCTGCCATAATTCTTCAATGTCACAGAAGTTCAACTCTCAGAATTGCGGCACTGATTCCAGATTTTCAGGGCGTTCATCTCCGAGAAAAACCCGGAACCCCTACCAGCTTCAGCACACTTCCGCGTAAGAATCTTCAGTCATCCAGAATTCCGCATCTTGAGCAGCGGTAATATCATGGCGCGACGTTATGGTACAACGTCCGCTCAACGCCGCTCCATTCAACGCTACCTCTTTCACGCCACCCCTAGGAGCGCCAGCCTCTCATTGAGTGACTTTGACTGCAATGCTTTGGTGGTGTAAAATGTAAATGGAGACTCTGAGGGACAAATAACATTGTGCACATATGAAAACACCTTTTTTTAATAAATAAAAGTACATGGTACTTTCCTATTATCTCTGTACCTCATTCCTAGACCACACTAGCATCCAGACAAATCTTTATGACAAGTTCATAATCACACCAACCTACCAGAAACTGTGAATTTTATTTTTCCGCTTTCTGCTGAAACTGATTTTGGGAGGCAGTTAGGTTAGGTCAGGTTATTTTAATTAAAAGATATTTGCAACTAACATAACATGGAGGTGGTTATGTAAAGTTAGGTTAGGTCAGGTTATGCTAATTGAAAGATATTTGTAAATAATATAACATAACCTGACCTAACCTACTACAGCATTGAGCCTTTGGAGTGGTGTCACATTCAAGGAATTAATTCTTTTAAAAAATAATTCTTTTCTGGCTGTGTTTGGAAGTTATTTGCACAAATCAGTGGTAGTGATGGAATACCTTTGAATGTGTTAACCATTTGGCTCTAACTGAATACTACTCATAAAATAACAAGAATAAAACAATACAAATGCTGCAAGTTCATGTATTGAATAGTATTTTATCTTCCTACACCATTCTTCAACATGTAATTCCTAACTGCAAGCATGCGCAATTCATAAAGTCACTCAATCCTGGCGTTGAGGGATGGCGTGGAAAGGAACATTCCTCTGGGAAGGCAGCGTGGAAGTCAGTGACGTTAAGTTGGAATGTGTACCATAACGTCCGGTCATCACAATCATTCACAGTAAAATGGCACGTCCCAGCCATAGTTTTCAAGTATGCTGATGCGAAGTCTAGATGTCACACTGATCATAATGATCAGGTATTTCTTGTCCGTGACGAGTGGACCAAAACCTTTGGCACTCGAAAGCTAAAACCCACAAAAATATCTGAACATATACAGTACCGTATTGAAAATTGGGCTTCAACTCACATACAATTTTCTTATTTGCTGATCCTATTCATTTGGTTTCCTATTTCTCTCATTTAAAGTCTAGATGTCGTACTTTATCATACGGATCATACGACGGAAAGGTACCGTAATGGGAAATTCAAGAAATCAATTTTTTTCTTGTATACTGTATAACCATTGCAGTGTAACATGGGGAGAAATCCATGTGAAAAATATGTTACACTGTCCAGATAAAATTGTTGTAAACAAGATTACTGTAGCGTGGGGATGCAGAATCACGGCCCTTAATAATATGTACTGTATATACATTAGCTATATGGGTTCATGACCAGCATGCGACTGCAGATTAACATTTTTCTTTGAACTGAATTTTCATTAATTAACCTTTTGGAGTAGTGTATGGTATTTCTTTGTCCAAGTTTCCAAAAGGTAGAATAAAAAAGGTGAAAGATAAAAAAAAAATAATAATAATTATATAGGTGAAATTAAGGAACCATTGAAAATGTATTGTGTGTTTAGATCATGACAATATGTATGAAATATGGGTACAGTGTATAGAGAACTGTATAGAGAACCCTGCACACCGTATATATGCTGGGACGAACAAAATTGTTTTTTACTGAGACAATTATTATATATACACGATTTGTGTGTAGAAATTGAGCCTCCTTGCAGGATGATTTATTTGAGTCCGAGTATTTATCTTGTAATATCTGTTATACTTTGTAGTGCATATACCAATCTTGCTTAAACGACTAATTTTTGCACCTGCCTCTGTGGGACAGAATTTCTACCCCAATTCAGTTAATAAATTGACCGTAACATTTGGAGAAAATGTTATTACCTCATGCAGCATTGAAAGTCTTCCACTGTCTTGTTACAAAAATATCTTCAGCATTAAACTATTTCAGCCCCAAATATTCTTAAAATCACGAATCTTCAAGGTGATGGTCTTGCGCATTTATAAAAAAAAATTCAAGGGACCCGAAAAACTTTTTTTGGGAGATAGCCCTCATGAAATTTATTAAATGCAGAAAACCATTGTAGATAAGATTGTTGTAGAGAGACCATATGTATGCCAATATTTTTGTTACAATTAAATTTTTCCAGGGCCCTGGCGATTCTTCACATTAATGTTTTACTGTAATGTTATGCATTACATAATTTTAGACATTGGGAAGGTTTATGGGATATATATATATGCAGTAGCAGGATTAACTTTTGCACTTATAGTCACTAAATATGATTTAATATGAACAGAACGAAGGAGAAGAAATAACTTCACAATATTTTATTCAACAAGATCAAAAAGCACAACGTCTAAATTTTCTTTGTCGCTTCAGAAAAAATAAGGGTTGAAAAAAGGCACAAGAAAATCAAAATCAAATCATACAATACGATAATTCTTGCGTCACGTGATCGTCGTCACATAAACGAAACATCTCAAAAGTCACTCTTCACACGGCAATATACATAAACTTGCGTCAAAAACCGACTCATTCAGGACATAGATCAGATACATGTCAACGCATTAGTTGTTGGAAAGCAGACCGACCACCTTTCGCCTGAGTGTCTTTCTTTGCCTTCGCCTTTTTCCGCTGCTCGTCCACAGCAAAACACTTCCATATCCTCAAAGTTTCATCAGCACCAGCCGTGACGATCGTCGTGCTATCGGGACTAAGTGCCATGTCCAAGATGCGAGACTCGTGACCCTCCAAACGGGCCACTTTTTCCAGACTCGGTGCTTTCCAGATAATGATTTGATTGCTGGAGTGGCCGTGGGCAGATACGAGTTCGTGATACTCTTCTGACCACGCGAGAGCAGAAACTTGCGACTGGGTGTCAACCTGTATAGAATTTGAACCGTGTCAGGAGCAACACTGATGTAAATCACAAAATGTACCACAGTAAAATCTCATTACAATACACTTTCTCGAGGCAACAGTGATGTAAATCACAAAATTTACCACAGTAAAATCTCATTACAATCCACTTTTGGAGAATATTTGCCGACCATGTGGGAGACTCATCTTTGTACAACACTGTATTGCGCATCTAGGGTTCATTTTGTTTTAAAAAGAGTAATGTCATGTCTATACACATGCCTCATTTCAATAAATCACAAGAATGAAGTACAGTACAGTATTGTTACAACTTCAGGGACCTCAGAAAAAGTTTGTTATACTGAATAATTTGTTGTAACAAGATTTTCAAAATTAATGATCAAAAACATTTTTACATCAGACCTGACTGCATGTAATGAATTCATTCTTGCTTTTCTGGCATCCTCAGATTTTTTTTTACTGTTTTAAAACTGAGTCCTGTTTTGAAAATAAATTAGCTGTCATGCATTTTATCAATTGATACATTCTGTTTATTCTGAGACAATGTTGTTCGGGATTCCTTGGAAGCATGTTTGTCATTAATTACAGCTTTCATCCATGCTAGAAGAACCAATGGGCCACATCTGGGATCAAAAATTTCTTACTGTGCATGTCTTAGGAAATTTCTACCAAGGGAATGTCTATTATAAAAATTCCTCAAAAAGTGTGTTACACTGAGATTGGGAAGTTTGTCATAAGATTGTTTCAACGTGTACCCCATGGACTTTTTTGCTGACTTGAAAAAGTTTGTTATGCTGAAACATTTGTTTTACTGAAACAGTATTAGTTAAAAATGATACTTTACTGCAGGAAGCATCAAACTGTAATGTTCTTACTTGTGGATTATGATTTATTCATTTTTCAAAAATTTGATAGTGGTCAGAGTTCAATGTGGAACTAAATTTATGAGAAAATGTTTACCACAGTAGGAAATGAACCCCAATTCGGGGTCAGATTTCCAAAAATAAAAGGTGCATTCGGCAATAAAATTATCATTTTTTTCTTGGGACCCTGAAAAACTTCATCATGAACAAATTTTGGTAAACCGAAAGTAAAATAATATTCTGGCTATTTGGGGACGAGACTAAAATATTAATTTGTTGTAAGTATTATTTCGTCTTAAAGAGATTTGTTATAACTAGGTTCTATTATAATCAGTGAAATCTTGCTAAAACAAAGCTATTGGGACCTGGGGAAAGCTTCGTCAAAACAATGAATTTAATTTTAAAATGATTTGAAAAACATTGTTGCTATTGGGCATCAGGGACCTGCATGAAAAACAAATTCTTTGTGCATAATTGACATTCTCCTCAGAAGAATCCACTCACAACGAATAATCGATTATAACGAATTCGTCTTTTTATAGATCCCTGTCCAATAGCTACAATATGTCACTCGAGTTGGCTCATCACGAATTTTTCGTTATAACGAAGCTATTCTTGTTGCCATGCTATTTCACATTGTACTATAACACCATAAACATGCCTCTTTCAGAAGAGCTCCCGACGTCACATTCCAAATACGAATAGCTCGATCATTCGTACCGCCGCCAGATGCCAGAACGTACGACCGCCACGGACACCAAGAAAGCGCCTTAACAGCGGCTTGGTGATGCGTGAAAATGGACACCGGCTCCGAATCACTGTCCACTGATCGTCCATCCGCCGTTTCCCCAGCAGCCCAAATCTTTACCGTGTTATCATTCCCACCGGAAGCCAGGTATTTCTTGTCAGGAGACCAAGACAGGCCACACACTTCCAGTCCACTGTGGGCTTCAGGCAAAGAAGCCACGCAAAACTGCGGAACTCGGACATCGTAGTGATGGATGCTACCGGAACCGGATCCCGAGCTGATGACGTACTCGTTCCAGGATAAACACGGAACTCTGGATGTGTGGCCTCGCATTCGTCGAACGCGTCGACTAGCGGCAACGTCGTACAGCTGAACGACAATAACACCACGATTTAGATCGTTTTTCAGTCAGGAATTTCACACGAAACATACCCAGACTTCTCCGTTACTCGTTCCCACTGCGAGATGAGATCCAGCAGCCACCCAAGCAACTGCAGTGGCTGTGATATCTTCGCTTTCTTCCGCGTCGAGGCTGGCGAGAGTGAAGATTTCCGAAGTACTAGCGTTCCAAACATACACGGATTCTGAGAGGGCGACTGCGACGTGATTGCTTTTCGACCAATCGATGGGATGCAGATAAAAATCATCGACTAATGCCGGGGCATCGAGGATTCGATCAGGCTTGGTGGCTATGAATCGACCAGCTGCCTTGTGAACAGATGGCGGCAGGGAACTCTGAGTGTAGACA
Organism: Notodromas monacha; assembly: GCA_905338405.1. NCBI lineage: Eukaryota > Metazoa > Arthropoda > Ostracoda > Podocopida > Cyprididae > Notodromas > Notodromas monacha. The sequence continues at coordinate 91,050 of CAJPEX010000084.1, read as the reverse complement.
ACCTGGAAAAAGATACGAAAAACAGTTGAACGTTGATAACTCGAACTTCTCCGAGTCGAACTCATCTCCAGGTCAAATTTTGTTCAGTCACTCTCTGAAGTTTTTTTAGGTACAATGGCCATCAAAAAGGGACTCGGAAAGCGTGACATCGTTGTACCTTCAAGGAATTTATGTGATCATCAGGAGCTGCCGCTGGCTTGACGGAATATGAAAATATTCTCTCCTTGTCGCTGACTTTCAAGTGGTCATCGAGTAGTCTTTGGTGGGCAGTTGTTTCCTCGGAAGCCTCTCCTTCATGATCAGAACCTTCGTTCTCTTGTGCTGAGGGCTGTGATTTCATGAGATTGTGATGTGCAACATCGAACTGAGAATTCGTGCGTACGGGGATCAGACGGTCGGCAAATGCAGTTCGTTTGCTGGCGTCATTACCTAAACAGGAAGAAACATCAGATATAAACCGGCAGGAAATTTTGCTTCCGAAAGCTAATAGCATACCTGGGGTCAAGCCACTTTTGGATTTTTTCGAAGACATTTTCTTCGATTCTGATGCACTTTTGTTGATTTTCCCGCTTTTATCTTTCGGTGTTTTCGGGATATTCGATCTGCTCGAGTTGAATCCAGCAACTGAACCGCTCACATTCGCCAAAGAACTGTTGGACGCGTTAGCCATTCTGAAATGCCGGAGACAGTTTTGTTGAACTTCGTAACATTTCGAAACAAAATACTATGCATCAGGCGGTACTGCTGCATCTTGAAAAACTCACCCCAACCGTTCCCATCTGGGGGCTGGACCCTTCGTCAAAGGCGCATCCATTCTCACTGTTTGCTTTAAATCATTTTCCAACTGGAAGTAATTAAGGCTGGACATTCTATCGTCGTCCAGGACACTGGGAATTTGATTCGCTGAAATCAATCAATCAGACGAATCCCTGTGAATAATATAAGATATTTCCTTCATCATTCGATATCTCACGCACACCGTAACAATAATAACGGAAACATCAGCGTTCGCCGAACTCGAGAACGACTGCCGAAGATAAAAACTCGAAACAAACCGCTTCATTCGAGGCGATTACACAAGGAGTAGGCATTACACATTTCGAAACTGTTCCCCAATTCCGCCGCGCGGCGCGTAGAACGATGCGGCAGATGCCGTGACACTGCGCTGTGCATTTCACAGTTATTTAAATAGATGTCGCTTTTTTACACACACGCAAATGATTCTACAGCAACGACACTTTGTGTTTGTCTCACAAGTTCCTGCTGCTCGTCGACACTTGGACTTGATGCATCCGTTTCGGGCGTTCGGAAGGAATTTAGTGAGATCGTCGTTCGGAGTGCTGCGAAAAATTGTCAAGATTTAAAAGATGCGTCTTGAATTTTGATATCGGATAGAGGGCGTATCTACCATGACCGTAGCATGATATACATACTGTATGTGAAACTCCACGGGAAAGTGGTGAACGTGCAGTCTTCATCTGGACTGAACCTTTTCTGCATTGTTTTAGAAGTGGGTTGCTCTGGGTAACTAACCGTGTGCGGAACACCAAAAGAATGCTCTTCGAATCACAAAATGAGACGATCCAGCATCCGCGAGAAGAATGACGGGGAAGAAGCAGTCCCGCTCAACAATCGCGGAACAGTAAGTCCTTTATCACAGGTCAGCCCAGCACGTAAACCAAAATGTTTATTTTGTATTCACAGCCTGCTAGAATCAGGAAACCGAACAGAGCCCTCTTCGACGGGGATTTCGTCGAAGTGAACCTAAATGGCAAAAAGAGAAGACCCGCGGATGGAGAAAAAGTCTCCGAATCCGCCTCCTCGACTCCTAAACGTCTAAAGCATTCTCTTCTCACAACCCCTTCACCCCGTAAATGCAACGCAGATGCAGTGAAAAACTCCAGGAAAGTGTCTTCTTCTAAACGTACCTTGAATTTGTCTGAACCGAAACCGGTGGATGATGATGACGAGAGTGCAACGCCGAAAAGATCTGTTCGTGCGAGCAGAAGCAAACCTCAGAACGATGCTACTCCTGTTCGAAAGTCCGCGAGGAAACCAGAGCCGAACAAACGCTTCCTCGATCCCGATGAGATCGTTGATCTCCCGAATCTACTCGGCCAATGTGAGCGAAGAATGATTACTCATCTCTCTTCACCCCGAAAAACATAAGGTTAATTTTCTTCGCAGCCCCGAGGAAGAAATCGGAACAAGAGGGCAAGTCTTCCCGTAAATCTAGTCGTTCTAGTTCAGCATCCGTGTCCACCCGCGAGAGAAACATTCCGAGTCCCATTTTGGAGGAGCAGCTTTCACCGAAAATCCCACTCAAGGAACTTTCTGAGGAAGAATTTCTGAACCCATCGAGTGAACCCGACGATTCTTCAGACGAAGATGATGACTCTTCTGAGGCTTCTCGTAACTCTTCAAAATATTCCACCTACAATCCGTTGAAGGCGTTCCTGCCGAAGTCTTCGAAAAATTCGAAACGGTTTCGTGGTGTGAAATTTGTCGTGGAGGATGAGAAACCGAAGATGGAGAAAACGGTGACCAGAGTGTTATCGAAGGAGGAACGACGGAATCGTTTGGGTCGTAGGAAGGAAGTTTTAAAGCAGTCTAGGATTTCCATGAAAGTGATGCGATGTTTGAAACGAAGACCGACGCTTCAGTGGGTGGCATATGAGTGGTTCTACGGGCATGTCGATGTGTGAGTGAAATTCATTTGTTTGAGCTCTTGAGAGTGGAATATTCTCGGAAATTCTTTTCTAGTGAAATTATTTTGAATGGGAAGCACGCGGTAGAGAATCACGCACATTCTGTGAACGACGTAAATGGTTCAGTGTTGCAAATCACCGAACGAAAATCGTCATTGCTAAAATTATAAATTTAAAAGTAAGAAAATTATCTTATAACCAGGAGATTTTTAAAATGTTGTCCAAGATCGGAGTTCATGTTTTCTTCGTTCGTTCTAGACCAATCTTCTTCGGAGATAATCCATTTTTGACGTGTTTGCGGGAGAATTTTCCGAAATTGCTCGAGCTGAGCCATGGAAAGGTGCTGAAGATGACGCGAACTGAATGGAACTTCGTTCGAAAGCGCTTTGGAAAACCTCGTCGATTCTCTGCGGTAAGGATATTACTTATGCATCGTCCGTGTTATTGTCGTGAGCAAATTGTAACCAAGTATCTATCATCTAGAAAGTAGTTTGCCCTCTTTTTGGGCCTGTGAAGTGCTAATCCAGTGAATTCGCTTCTTAAAAGCTCGAAGAATCTTTCATAATTTGGTTTTTAAGCTGGGAAATCGAGGTAAGGATGGTTCTTGCGTTAAAGCGCGTCAAGAGTTGATTGAAAGATGAATTTTGAGAGCTGCATTTGTCCTGAATCATTCGTATTTGCCTCCCGTTCTGATCGAAGTGTCTCAATTAAGTGGCGTGTGATTGTAGTGAGTTCTTTTGTGCAAGCTTTGACACTTTTTGATGCCCATTTCATATGGTGTTTCTTCTAATTTTCAGGCATTTCTTGAAGAAGAAAGAGCAGTATTAGAAATCAGAAGAGATCAAATACGTACATTACAGGCTCGAGAAATCTTCGATTTCAGGTCCATGTGGAAATGTCTTCCTGATCGGATTCCTTTGCCGTTGTGCGTCGGTGAGTGCAATATTTCAGTATTTCTTTATTTGTTTTGGAATGTGAAGTTTGTTCACGAGTTGAATGTCAATTTCATTTTTCTTTTCCCTGCAGGCATGGAAGTGATTGCGTTTCTTCCGGCTCTCTGTGGATTCCACGAAGGTGTGATCCAAGCTGTGAATGGTTTGAAGCACACCTTTAGGATTCGGTTTAATAATCCTAGAATCGGCTGTCAAACGGTTGACGACATCTTCGTCGCTGTGAGTTTTTTATTCATTGTGCAAAAGGGGTTTTTTTGAGAATCCTAATTCAGCGACTTGTTTGTCGAGATGGAGAAAACAATGCAGCCACACTTCGATTTAGTGCCATATTTTGTTCTGGCAGATTATGTGGCACTGAATTAAGGATACATGCGAGGAAGGATTAGTTGAGGGTTTCTACTGTTGGCGAAATAGGCTTGTTGACGGAATTTTTGTACTACTGAGTAAGTTTTATATGAAAGAAAGCCACGACAAAATAATTTGAGGCTCAAATGTAATCTTTTTTGCATTTTATTCAATATATTTAATGAGAGAAAATATTGTATATTTTAGGCATGTTTTGTTGATTGAATGAGCAAAGCTGTTTCTTGAAGTTTTGTTCGATTTTGAGTTTTATTTTAGCCATGCGAAAATTCTCAGGAAAGCTTCCATTCTATTTGTGAAATTTTCAATAAAGGAAGGTGCCGTGCAGTAACAAAAACTTTTTCAACGTTTATAATTCAGAAATAGCATGATCAAAATTATCCTGAGTTTTTGTGTGAGAATGGGTGTGTGATTCTTTGTAATAACCCCATGGTATCTGCCAAAAAAAACATGAATTTCCTTGATATTAGTCCATTTTTCACTAAGGACAAGGAATTTTTCTGGCAGTAATGTGGGATTTCTCTTGAACAACAGAATTCAGGAAGATTTGTTCCAGGAAAATATGTGGCACTAAATTAAGAATTGACTGTAATTTTTTAAAATGTTGTGTTCTAGCGAGGACGGACGTTGAAGGGATTGATAATCCCTCTGAACCAGTACCTGGCGAAGATTAGGAGGCCGAGAAACGCGTCGGCATCCATGTTGCCGATTTACAGCAATCAGCGACAGACGCCGAGATGGCGTCAGTCCAATCCGGGGCGTCCGTCTCCGATCATGGGCGCCATTGATCCGTCTCTGGCCGCGTCGGATGTCCCGTTGAAGGCCATGTTGTTGGAGGGGAACTTGACGCAGTTTCCCTTGCAGTCTTTAGTCAATATTGTGAGTTGGTGTGACTCATTTTTGTTTTCATGGTTTTTGTAAGATTTTGAAGATGAGCTTTTTTTCCTTTGAAGAAGACCAAAACCCTTTTTCCTCAATTTTTTTGTGCTTCTGTGTAAACTAATATACAGTATTTAAATTTACGCAACTTGTGGATGCGGCCTTTGGAGGGAAATAATTGTGATGCCCGTAATTTAATGAGAGATATTAGAAATCAAAATTCGACGTAGACGTGACAATTTTTGTTGGGGTCTTGCAGGATTTTCAGGATGATCTTTTTTCGTTGAAGTCAGTCAGAACTTTTCTTCCCTCGATTTTTCATAGCATAAAATCAGTGCTTTTTCATGCTTCTGCATTGAATTCTCGTAATTTCTGAAAGTGCCCGTTTGACGTGAAAAAGTGTGATGCCCTCGATTTAATAGCTGATTTTAGAAGTAACAATTCCACGCAGATGTGACTATTTTGTTGTTGTGCTCTTTTAAAATTTTCAGGATGACCTTTTTTCGTTGAAGGCATCTAAAAACGTTTCTTCCCTCAAATGTTTTTTTAAAATCATTATCATAAACTCAGAAGTGATCTTCAGGCTTTTGTGTAGAATATGATAATTGGTTTTTGCGGGATGCGGTCATCCGAAGGAAATTACAGTATTTTGATGCTCACGATTCAAAAACAGATTTTAGAAAGAAAAATTCGACGTAGGCGTGAATAAAAATTTTTGTTGTTGTGGTCTCAAGATTTTCAAGGTGACCTTTTTTCGTTGAATGCAGTCAAAGTCTTTCTTCGCTCAATCTTGTTTTATTGTATCCTCAAAATTGCCTTATTCAGGCATCTGTTTAAAATAGAAAAATTGAATTTACGTGATTTCTGACAGTGGCCATTTCAGGGAGATGATTGTGATGCCCGCAAGATTTAGAACAAAAATTCGACGTGCATACAAATGAGTGTATTTGTTTTCTAAGCGTTTGATCAAAATGTTATCACATTTGGAAAAATTTCCTTGATTCAGTTTTCCAACTGAACGTAGCTTGATTTTTCTTTGTGTTCCACAATTCACGAATTATGTTTCACATGTGTCTTTTTCTGAAGCAGAAGGCTGCGCATAATTTTAACTGGAATATATTTCAACTGTTGATTTCAGCACACTTTTAAGAGGAAAAATTCTGCATTTGTGTGTTTCCAGGTGCGGGTGAAGAAGTTGTTGGACATCAAGCACGCGAAAATTGCGGAGTTGAAGGAATTGAACCATCAGGCAGAAGTGACTCGATGTCACGCGAAGGAATACTCGATATTTTTCCAGCGGAAATATTCCACTTTGATTCTCGACTTGGAACGACTCAACTCTGACCTGAATGTTGTCTTGAAAGAGGTCAACAACTACTGCAGAAGAGTAAGGTTTTCCTTATTTTGAAATGATGGCCTTGTTTACGAATTTAACGTTGATTTATTTGAGGGATTTATTTTTCCACTGAGGTTTTTCGTTTAAATAAAATGAATATTGTGAGACTTGTCGATGTGTGAAACGAGTTCATAAAATGGTATATTCTACCTTTGCTTTCAAAAAGACCGCCGTAGTTAAAAATTAAAAGGAAATTGCTCGTGTGTTCCGAAACTATTTTTTGTCTGAATTGACGTTGAGTTTGTTGCGGCATGTGAAAAAGAAGTCCCTGAAGAGAATTTCAAGGGACTAGCAAAAAAGTTTGAGTTGAGGAAATGAGCATTTTTGTTGGGGAAAGGAAGAAAGAATTACAGAACATCGTAATTGGTGATATTCTGGGTCTTGACTTGCGTTTTAGATGAGTTGACGGGATGCTGAACTTTAAGGCAAGGGTTCATTTGCCCAATTAGTCTTCACTTTCCTTCGAAAAGCATCTGACATTTTTTATTACTCTTCTCTTTTCTGTATCGCTAAAATAATCGCGACAAGTCCTCCAGAAAATTCGAGTGTTGGTGGTTTGAGAGGGAAATTTAGAGGTAGGGAGGTTTTTTCTGCATTATTTCTGTGAAAATTCAGAAAGGGACTTGATAAAAAATTTCACATAGTCCGGTTTGAGTTATCGATCTTCAACTATATCAACTTGTGCAAAGGGTCAATTCAAAAATTCTTCCGTTTTTTTTTTTTTCTTCAGGTGGCTCCTGAACAGTTTCCCAAGAGTTTCTCGTTGCTGAAGGACGTGACCATGTCTCAGGCCAAGGCCCTGGTTTCGTCCTACAATGTAGCCGACGGTGATGCCCAGGGCCAAAGAGCTGGTCCATCTAGCAGTAAACCGTCGGTGCACACCGGTGATGTGATTGTAGACGACTCGAACGTGCTTCAGCTCATCACTCGCGTTCTCGCTCTTTTTCTCCAAATCAAGGTTTGTATGTTTTTGCTTATTTTCTCAACATTTATTTCGACACCAAAAAAAAAAGGGAATGAGAGCATAATATTATGGTGTTCGAAAATGTTTCAAAGAGTAGAATGCATTCTGTTCGATTTTCCCGGAATTCTTTGATTTAAAAAAAATTGTTGAACTGGTCCTTTTGTATTTACTGTTTTTAGCGAATCTCGAATTTGAAATTTGAAACCTTTCAATTTTTCGTGAGGTCACTGAAACTTCTCCCGCACACATTTACTTTTGGTCGCTTGAAACGGAAATGAACGGCTGACGTGGACCATGATGCAAGATTGAATTCATGGCAGGGAAATCTTCTGAATTTGTTGATTAAATCCGTCGTTGAATGTCAGTTTCCAGAAAGGCGTCACCTGTATTTCATTTCGAAATAAAATTGATGCCTCTGAATGAAGATTAGCTATCCAAAATCACAAAAATTCGATGTCAAGAGCTAGAATGTAGGATGCCTTATTTGTTTTTGGATGGATAGTTTTTTAATTGAGTTGGGGCTGCTAATAATGAATTGGACGCATGCCCAAAACCAGAAATGACCGAAATTATGTTTGTGAAAGTGCGAATTACGGGTTCGAAATGCTTCATTGAGATCCAACAGTTGACAATAGTTTCTGGAGTCACATTTTGTGTAGGATTTTTTTTCGGCATATTTTTGGTCTGAACGATGATCTCAAGAATAAATGTTATAAAATTTTTAAAATGGTGAAACTCGTTTTGGTCAATAAACTAGGAGTTCGTTGTTTGAAGCATGGTCCGCTCCCCGACGATGATGTCTGTGGCATTTTTTATTGAACTGTGACGTGTGAAGCGATTTTTTGAAAATGAAAATTTTAATTTTGCAGAGTTTTGCTGACAGTAGTCCGCCGTGGAACTCGTACGACTTGAGAGCTTTGACGGACACCATTTCCGAAGCGAAGGCGAATTTGCAGCCGGAAAACGTGGCATTGTTCGAGTCGTGTGTGGAAGTGCAAATCAGACAAGTGCTGGCTGCCATGTCGCAGTCTAAACAAGCAACTTCCGGACTAGAAGAGTCCTCTTCGTCCACCAACGCTTTTCTCCCTGACGAAAACAGATGATATTTTGCGATTTTATTTATGAGTAATTGGTGTATTTTTGTATTGCCGTATGATTATTTTTTGTTTTTGTTTTGCGAGGCGGTTGGATATAGTTTGCGGTATTTTTGTTTGATTGAAGCCCCTTTTTTCGTTGTATTGGATTCAAATGACGGGGTTTAAGGTTGTGTATCTTGTTGTTGCAGGTGTTGATTCTTGTCCAGCATGGCTTTGAGATCCTCGCCGTCTCTGGGCCTGAAAAGGCTGGACAGGCTGGATAGTGTAGTAGGCGGTCGCATAGACCCGGAAGCCAATCCTAATGAACCCGAGATTGAGAGTTTCATGAGGATTTACAATTATGAGAGCACGACGCGACAACTGGATGCTTATTATGGCATTGGTGAGCCAGCAGTTATTTTCTTCTTTCTAAGAAAAGTCGGGGAATAGACTTTCAAAGTCGAAGTTCCAAGGCAGCCGGAACGAATTCGAGTTGAAAAATGTTTCGAGTTACAAGAATTTTTGTTGGGGAAGAGAAGGAAGAATTACTGGATATTGCAATTCGTGATATTCTGGGCAATTTCAAGAGTTTTTGAGTGAGGGAAACTTTTCATTTTTGGAAGATTGAAGGAATTTGAAATGAGTGATTACTATTTTTCAAAGCTTGAAACAACTTTTTAAAGATGAATTGACAGGATGATGACGTTGGAGGCAAGGACAACTCACGTGCAGTCGAAGTCCCTTGCAAAAAATATCTCGTTATGCCTGTAGCGAAATGGTTTTTTTTCCTTGGTCCAAACAGTGTCTTCAGTTTTTATGGAGAACTGAGAAAATCGTTGTAGAGCTTAAATGAGATTCGAAGCCACGTAAATTTCGTCACTCTTTACCCGCTGGTGTAAATTCATGAAATTGATATCTTGTCTTTTCTTTCTTTTGATTTTCTGTTTAGTCAAGCGGCAACTCTTGGCATTCCAGGGATCAGGCTCTGGACTCTGGGCTTACAATTCCACAGACAAAGTCATTGGGGACGTGAGAACGAGCATTTATTGCTCAATCACGGTCTGGGGTTTGTATCAGGCCTACAGGAGAATCGACGATGACCGCGGGAGGTCGTATGAACTCAGTCAGTCGGCTGTCAAGTGCATGCGAGGCATTTTACAGTGCTGGTTGTCTCAGGCGCACTTGATTGAGAAGTTTAAGCAGCAGCAGGCCAGTGACAGCGCGTTGCATTCGAAGTTTCACCTGGAGACTGGGGACGAAATCATCAGTGAGAAGAATTATGGGCATTTGCAGGTTTGTTCCTTGGGATTTCCGTGTATTGTTTACGTTTATCTCTGTTCAAATGTGTGTGTGTATTTGATGTGTAAAGAATGAGGAATAATAGGGAAAATGACAAGTAAAGTACTGTAGAAGATGAAGAAGTATTGTACAATATAGTGGGTCCTTGGTTAACAAACCACTGTGTTGACAATCTTTTGGTTTCCAGGAAAAATCCGTCAGTTAACAAATAAAAATGTGTTCAACAAACTTTTTTTTTTTTGGTTAAAATCCCAAATTTTAAAATTCAAAATTTGATTTCAATGCTAAAATTTATGGTAAATCTAAGTTAACCTTTTCACTGACGTGAAAATTATTTCCTCCAGGCACTTTGATAGGTGTAATTTTGTGTTTTAAAATCTACTTAAGCTACATCATTCATATACTTTTCAACAACAGAATTATTAACTTTTCTGCGCTTGATTTTCTAATTGTTCAATAGTTAGGAAAATCTTTACTTGCCGCATTAAAAAAAGAAATTTTATTTTCACCTGAAAGGTATCCTTCAGTGTGTTTTTCTCTAGATGGGGATGTTTTTTTTTTTAGTTTTCATTGGTGCTACTTCCATATAAGACTGTGAAAGCTTTCTGGGCTCATACAAGATGCAGCAACAACTTATTCTGATTATATTCGATGGTCTTGAGTTTTTGTATTCAATTTTCAATTGTCTCTTGGGTTTTAGGAACAGATTAAATTCTTCACCATTGAAGTCTATAGGAAAATGAAATTCAGTGAACAAACGTTTTGGCTACAAAATTTTCCTCTGGAACCAATTAAGTTTATGAACCAAGTGTCCAATGTAGTGGGACCCCAAGAAGCAGGTGTTATTTGTGCATGGACCTTGTCCCAAAGTTGGAACATCCGCATTTTGGACCTCATTTTCACATCGACTTCGATGGGAATATTTTTGATTGGTTATTTTTTAGATCAATAATTAAGGAAAAGTATCCCCGAAAATTGAATAAAATGATTTTCCTCAACTTTCAGCCATGGAAAATAAACATACAGAAGAAAACCAAACTGAATCTGATCTTTTGACATCAGATAGAGCTCAAGGAGCAAAGAACAAGTCTTGCTATACAGAGCAAAAATTATGGGAAAAACTGAAAAAAGAAGCTCCGAATTGATCTGTTGAGGATTATTAATTAAGGTAATTTTATAATTAAATTTAGTTTCAGTACAGTACAGTATTTGTAAATACAGTATAAATAGCTCAATTTTGAAACGTTTTCAGAAATCTTGGAGAAGTGTCTTGAGTTACTGTCCGGATTTTGGGGAAAGATTTTTTTAGAGTTCCAAGTGTCCCCAAGTCAAATTGTCCATACGTTGGGGTCCCACTGCATTAGATTGTTTGAAATGCTGTATCTAGTGAAAAGAGCAGAGATGTTCATAAAATTTGCTGAAAATTTGAGTTTTACTTTCATGAACGGATCTTTCAAGCATCTCAAGATGTTATTTGCATTTTGGATTGTGCAGAAAAAAAGTTACGGATTGAATATGTTTCAGATCGACGTGGTTTCCCTGTACCTCATTGTGCTCACTCAAATGATCAACGCTGGTCTGCAAATCATCTACACCATGGACGAGGTGTCCTTCATCCAGAATCTAGTCTATTACGTGGAACGAGCATATCGTACTCCAGACTACGGCATTTGGGAGAGAGGAAATAAGTACAACAACGGGACTCCGGAGATTCACGCGAGGTTTTTTTTTCTTCATCTGTGACTTTTTGCGTGATAATAATAATAAATGAGTGATATTTTTATTTTTAGTTCTATTGGAATGGCGAAATCCGCATTGGAGGCTGTGAACGGTCTGAACCTTTTTGGAGACAAGGGAGCTGCTTGGTCTGTCGTTTATGTTGATATTGACGCGCACAACAGGAACAGGTCCATTTTTGAGACGCTTTTGCCCCGGGAATCCAGCTCAAAGGTGAGAATTGGGTCGGATTACGTCGTTTTATTTCATTATTCATCAGACCGGCAGGTAGAATCTCTCTGTTTCTCTACAACGAAATGCAAGGAGCCAAAAAAAAAATTTGTATAGAGAGAAGATTCATGGGACCAGAAAAAATTAATTGCAGAGAAAACATTCATGGGACCAGAAAATATCACGAATTTCTTTAAAATTCACAAAATTCATGGGAGTGGAAAAAAATTCGCAAAGTCTTGAAAATGCACGAAATTTAGAATAAATTAAGTGCTTGAAAAATATTCATGGGGCCAGAAAAAATAATGAAATTATTAAAAATGCAAAAAATTGATGGGATCAGAAAAATTTATGAAATTCACGAAATTCAGAAGAAATTAATTTCGGAGAAAAGATTCATGAGGGCTGAAAAAAAATAATTAAATTGACAAAATTCATGGGATCAGACATTTTTTTTTATTCGCGAGCTTCATTTGACCAGAAAGAATTTTTTTTTAAAGCTTTTTCTTGTAGTATTTTCTAATATATTTTTTTCTTCGCAGAACACTGATTCCTCATTGATCCCCACAATTTTGTTCCCTGCGTTTGCGACTCACGACGACGCGAGCTGCAAGTTGACCAAAGCTAAAGTTATTCGGAAGCTGAAAGGCAAATATGGTTTCAAGAGATTCTTGAGGGACGGCTACGGATCCGTTTTGGAGGATAAGAGTCGTCGGTTTTACCTCGAAGGAGAAACCAAAGTAGAGTACCGAATACATGAAAAAAAACCTGCACACTTGCCTGTGATTTTTTTCATTTTTGTCGTATTTTTTGTGCAGAATTTCGAGAACATCGAGTCGGAGTGGCCGATATTTTACGCGTATCTCGTGATTGACGGGATTTTCAGAAACGACGCCGTCCAGGTGAAGGAGTTTCAGAAGCTGCTGAAGCACACGGTTTTTCAAGATAAACACGGAGGTGAGGAAATATCAGTCGAATTTTATAGGACCAGTAAAAAAAATCGAGTTGATGAGGCTTACAAGTGTTCTTGTTTTTGGGATAAAAAGAAAAATTGGAGGAAATTCTAATCGGTGAGATTCTGGTTCTGAAATTGCTTTTTAAAAAAGTTGACGGGATTCTGAAGTTGGTTCATTAACCAAATTAGTCTTTCACGTCCTTTTAAAACATATCAAGTTACGTTTTTATTGCTTTTCTCTTTCCTGCGTCAATAAAATAATAGGTAAAAGGCCTCGAAGAAAATTCGAGTTGTGGAGCTTTGAGAGGGACAAAAATTTGAGTTAGGGAGGTTTTAATGCCTTTTTTTCTGAGAGAATTTCGGATTGAGAACCAAATTTGACTGAAGTAAGGTTTGAGAGTTTTCGAGGTTCAACTGCAGTTAATTTCATGTGTGCGTATTGTCATTGATATATTTTTTTTGCAGATCGTGTTTTGCCAGAGTATTACTACGTGCCGAGTGATGCAGTTGCTGGAGAGAAGGAGGATCCTGGTTCGCAGAAGAGACTGCCGGTCCCCGAAAGAGGATCTGGGAACCTTTTCCTCTGGGGACAGAGCATTTACATTCTGTCCCAGCTGCTGAATGACGGATTGTTGCACGTGAACGAGTTGGATCCCATTAGGAGATACCTGCCTTCGTACAATCGTCCGCGTCGTGGAGGCCGTTATTCAGCATTCCAGGTGAAGAGAAAAAAATGAAAAGTGACTTAACACAATTTATGCCGAGTTTTTGAAGAAAAAAGGTTTTGTCGGGGGAATTCTGATTATTGAATGGTATGTGTTTTTTTTTCTTCTTTTGTTTTTTCTGAACCTCCTCCTGTGTCCCGGGCGCTTCCGTTCTGCAGGGTCAGATGCAATGGGATGTGAGTAAATGTTGTTGTTGGGCCTTCTGGCGCAGGGAGAGCATTTTCAAAAGTTTTTGTCTGTCAGCCCCTTTGCTTCATTTTGATGCCCCTTGACCCTTTTTAGTTCCCTGTGGGATCCTAGGTTAAAACCTTTTTTTTTTTTCTTCGGGCCAGAATCCTTTTTTTTTAGTTAATTTATAAGATCTGAAAGAAGTTTGAATTGATGAAGTGTTTGCTGATTGAAATCTAGTGTGAAGTTCCGTTTAGGTCATACCTTTGAATTCTGGTTAGTTTTGCGTTTGGATTTAAATTCCTGTAATGTATTTGATTCGAATGTTCTTCTGTTGAACGCGGAAAAGTGTTTTTTTTTCAAAAATTCCGTACAGAAGGTTTTAAAAATGTGCTGACGTGTTTTGGTGTACATTTTGAAGTTGTAGGTAAAAATGTTTCGATCAAGTTTTGATTTAAGCTCAGATTCGAATTACATTGAGTTTTCGTTATAACGAAGCGTTTGGAGACCTGAAGAAAAGCTCCGTGATGAACGCAAATTCGTTTAAACTAAATTAAAATTACATTGTCGCCATTGAATGAGGACCCAAAAAAGGAAAAAATCTTTGTAATTATTGATCCATTTTAACGAGATTCTACTATTACAGTGGAATCTCGTTATAGCGAATTAATTTTTCTGTTTGAAAAAATTCTTGGTATTGTTTTGATTTAGGTTCTAAGTTCTGATCATGTTTTTATTTCAGTTCTAATTCCTGAAATTCATTTAGATTTGTTTCGAATTTTAGTTGTAAAGTTTTTGGTTCGGGTTTCCAACTGATTTGTTTTCAAATTCGGGGTTTCAGTGACGAATTAATTGTCCGTTTTAAAAATTCTTGGTGTAGTTTTGATTTAGGTTCTAAGTTCTGATCATGTTTTTATTGCAATTCGAAATTATGGAATTCATTTAAAATTGTTTCGAATTTTAGTTGTACATACATTTTTTGTTCAGGGTTTTAATCTGAATTCGTTTTCAAAATCGGGGTTTCAGTGGACTAATTCTTAGTTTTCCCGGAGTGTTTTGAAATGGTTTTTTGAGTGATGTCAGCCCATAGAAGTTCTATTTCAGGAGGAGGAACGTGCATGAGGGTGGTGTCCGTTTTTATTTTAGTTGGCCATTTGTGAATTTTCAGGGCCGTGTGCAAATTTCGCAGCACATGGCTGATTCGGCGGAGTCCACACCTGATTCAGCACTGAACCCGATAGGGTTATTTTCTGGCCCCACGCCGGTAATCAATTGTCAGTCCCTCCTAGTCTATAGAACCCTTTGTTTTTAATAGGGTTTCCGTTATGCTTTGGTTTGTCATTGTAAAATTTTGAGTTTATTTTTTTTGTGCATTGCTTTGTTTTTTATTGTGTGATTTTTTCGTTGTTGTTCTTGCAATGTTTGGTTGCGTTGTGTTGAAGTTTTTGCAGAGAATTTTAGGCAAATTTGTGTTGTCCTTATTCTTCCCCGACGCAGTCGTATTCAAGTTGAAATTGATCTAGAATTTAAAAGGACTTGATTTTTACTGAAAAATATTGTCCCACGTCTTCGAATTTTATGATGATGATGAAACTGGTCACTCAAAAAGTTCTTTTGAAAGTTTTCAAGTATGGATGGTATTCTGTCCTTGGTTTTGTCAAACCTCATTTGTTATTGAGCTATTTCAGGGTGGACTCTGTAAACAGTCCAATGTCGTTACAACATAATTTTGAGGACTTCAGATAAAAGTTTGTTACACTGAAAAATGTCAACATTAATGGCTGGAAAATATTTCCACATCAAACGTGCCTAAAATCAATTAGACCTTGCTTTTCTGGCATTCTTGGATTTTTTCATTGTTTGAAAACCTGAGTGATCTTTTAAAAAAGAAATCAGCTTCAATCATACATTTCATTGGTTGCACAAATTTTTTCATTTTTGGAGGATGATGTATGGAACCACTTGGAAGCATGTTTGTCATTGATTACAGCTTTCATCCATGCTACAATAACCAGTTAGTCACGTTTGGGATTATAAATTTCAGACTGCGTCTGCCTGAGTCAGGAAATTTCATCCTTGAGAATCTATTAAACATTCCTCAAAAAAGTTTGTTATACTGGAATTGGGGAGTGTGATATAACAAGATTATTTCAACATGCACTCTGCAGGCTTTCTGCCAGGATTTTAGAAAATATTGTTGTGCTGAAAACTATATTATAACAAGATTTTACTTCACATCAAAGAGATAATGATTTTAGAAATGAAAGAACAAAATGGCTAACAGCTTTTTTATGAATCTTGGCAGAAATCTGAGCACATATTCAGACTTTTTCAAGAAAGTAAATAGGAAAATTCACTCAGTAGATCTCCTTTGTTCAGGATAGAAGCTTTTTAATTTTTTGAAATACAGTACATATATCCCATGCGCCATTTTTCCAAGTCATTTGTGGGGAAGAGAATTGCGCCTATGTTTGGTATATATTTTATTTATTCAAGTTATCATTGTTTCACCCTCCTGTGTTTACGTGCAATTTGTATTTTGTGAGGATTTTCTGTGTTTGTGGGTTTTTTTGTAGATCACCTCACACTAGTGAGAGATTTTTCAAAAATAGTTCTATTTTCTAGTTTGAGATGATAATTTGAGAGAGACGGTGGAATAAATATGGAGTGTCTTTTTTATTTTTGCAGGGAACAGCGAGTGACCTTGTGGTGCAAGTGGTGCTGATCGTGGAGTCCATGAGACTCCAGGCCATGATGGCCACTTATGGCATCCAGACTCAGACGCCGCACGAGGTGGAACCTGTGCAAATCTGGCCACCCAGCGAGTTGGTTAAGGTTTACAGGTACTTGGGAGTCAGCAAAAAACTAGGACTGGATGGAAGACCCTCACGACCCATTGGAGCCCTCGGGACCAGCAAGGTACCATCTAGAAAAATGTTACAGTGAAAATCTCATTGCAACAAATTTGTCAGTGTTCGAAAAAAATATTGCATGGCATTTTTCATAAAATTGAAAAGCGCCTATTATGAACAATGGGGACCTGCAAAGTGAATTTTTTTGTTATTTTGAAGATTTACCGCATCTGGGGTCAAACTGTGCTTTGCTTCCCGCTGGTGTTCGAAGTCTCGGATTTTTACCTGTCGCATGACATGTCACTGTTGATTGACGACATCAGGACGGAGTTGCAGTTTGTTGGGAAGAATTGGAAAGTTTCAGGACGTCCGACTGTTTGCTTGCTCATACGTGAAGATCACATGAGGTACTGCATCTTGTTGAAGAATTTTGAAAAAAGATTAGCTCGACTTGATGTATATATATATATTTTTTTTTGCAGAGATTCGAAATTCCGCGAAATGCTAGACTTGTTGGCACAACTTAAATCGGGACACTGCAACGGACTGAAAGTTCGAACAGGACGCTTGCAAAATCTCATCGCGTCTTCTTGTCTAGGTTTGAATACCCGTGTTTTTTTTTCAAGCGGGATTTTGTAGATTTTCAATTTTTTTTAATAGAGCATTTGGATTTTCTGAACATGGTTGATTCGAGTCAGATCGAGATAAACGCTTTTGAACAAGTGCAACACGCTTCCATCGGTTACCAGAGTTTGACTGATATTCCGAAAGCCATCGTCTTCAATGAAAAAAGAATGGACTTCACGGTTGGTTGGAACATTTTCTTTGTAGAATGAGTTGCCTCGAAATATTCATCGCTAAAATGGTTTCAAGGAATTCAATGTAATTAACGGAATATACTGTGTACTAATGAAATTCGAACAGAAGTGTATAAATTGAATATATTTTCGAAGTAGACGAGGGTTGAAGCCATTTTTATTCATACTCTCTTGTTGCAATGGAGGATAGAACATGATACAGTATTGAGTTTAACCTTTGCAAGTCTGTGGGAAATTTTATTCAGCATAATGAAATCATCAAAGTTAGTGACAAAGTTTTTTATTTTTGCTCTGAAATTTTGCCAAGACAATGGCAATTGAAATCATCTGATGAAAAGTGTAAAAAGTTGGGTTTTCTCCTAATTACTCTGCAATCAACTGGTGAAATAAATTATTTAAAGTGTTCATTCTGAGAAACCTTTCTTGAAGCCCACCTTTCTAATTGTTTGAAGACATTCCTCTATAGGTTCATCATTGGTTCTTGACTTGAGTTTTGCAATAAACATTGAGTACTTTGTGACAGGTATTCAAAATAATGTATTCTTGTCTGCAAATTTTTGTGGAAATATGACAATCCTTGGACCCCAAATGGTCGGGAAATACTGGGAAAGATTACTGTAAAAGGTTTCATTGATGAAACCAAACTTAGAATCTTGAGAATTAGTTTCTCAGGATTTTCTGAATGGGAAAATCACCATTTTTGCAGTTTTCCCAAATTTTTAAAATCAGCATATTTTTGTTTTAATTCTTATCATTGCTTTCTATGTTTTTGGAAATTTCCAGCTTGACAGCACACTGTTTCTTATTTAGAAGAAAATTGAGAATATCTTGAACAGAAAAATTCTGGGATAAAAATATTTGTTTTGGCTGATTTTAATGATTTTCAACTCTGCCCTTGAGTGAGGCAAGACTGAGGTTGAATATCTTGGCTAGGATAACAGTGTACAACTTATTTTGTATTCCAGAAAATTTCGAGGTTGACACCTGACAGTGTTTTTTTGTTTTTGTTTTCTTTTCCATGAACTTCATAGGAATACAAGAACAAGCCAACAAATGAGATTGTGGAGACATTGAGATGTGTGGAGAATCTGTTCGGCCAGGCACAGTTGTTGGGGTACTTGCTGGAGAGAGAAGGGCCAAATTTTCAAATTGACAAGGCCTCAGTGAAGGAAAGACTCACTTTAGTGGACAGACAAGCTGGAACCCTGAGATACTGGACTGTGGTGCGGTATTGCAGCACTCTGCTGAGGAAAATGGTCCATTCAGTGTCTCCTTCAATCACTTCTATCCTAGTGAATGGAAAACAGGTGATGAGCTGGATTTCAGTAACTTTTTATGCAAACTTTGTGATCCTATTAATTGATTTTGCTTACTTGACTAGAATAAAATACTTCTTCACCTCTTGTGCCCCTTTGGCTCTGAAGTCCTTAACTTCAAATCAACTCACAGAATCAATAGAATTTAAACACATTTTTCTATTTCTCTGTACATTATCTTTATTTTCATCATCATTGTTTTCTTTCTTCATTTTCTTTTGCATATTTTTCTTAATTTAATTTTATTTATCCTCTTATTTTGTCACTTCTTTGTTCCTAATTCAAGTTGTCTCAAATCAACAGACTCCTCTTACAAAATAATAATTGCAATGGCTGTATTTTCCTGCAGGACTCTCTAAACAAGGTCCAGATCAACAATTATTGTCATAAGAGTGCTCAGGCACTCTTCTATCAAGTCAGATGTGTACAGACAGTAAAAGTAAACCAGGATGGTCATAAGGTAGACAATTTGTTCAATAAAATGCTCAAATTTGTGACACACACAAAATTTTGACTCGCGTTGCAGAAGTACAAAACCATGATACACATTCTAGGTATTCTTGAGCTATTTTGAAACACATGAAAGAATGAGATGACTAACTCAAAAATCTACTCCTCTTTTATCGAGTCATTCCTGAAATTTATGATGTTTTGAATCAGACAGAATCATTTCAATGCTCTTGCTGTGTTCCTCTCTCTCCAGTTGACAATTGGTGTGCCTTCCAAGGAAGAGATCATAGTGGACAAACCATTGACCCCCGGAGAGTTTCACGTTGTGCTCTACAAGCAAATCGCTCCGCATGACATTTTTCTTCCACCACTACAGCAAGAAATTCTCCTGTATGCTGGCAAACTCATCTCTACACACCCACAATTGTTTGCTGGGATCCTGAAATTCCGCGTGGGGTAAGTTTAATAAACATTTTTTTGTATTCAGAAGATAATGGAAGAAGTTTTTTTTTGAAGATGGGTCCTGAAAGCGATGGAGTTTTATCAAAAGTTCTTTGTCCCTGGAGCTGAGCCACTGGAGGCTGTGAGTCCGAGTGAAATCAGAAGGCTGCTGTTCAAAGTGCTGACTGTCTGGGAATGGGCTCGTGAACTCAAGTAATGTTTCTTCATGTTGTTAAATTCGTGTATACTGTCAAGTTCCGTTACAACGAATGTTTTCGTGAAACCAAATTTTGGTCCCGGCGGTCTCTGCAAGGGGAAAATGTTGAGAGAATTGTGTTGAAGTAAAATCTTGTTACAACGAAGCCGTTGGGACAAGTAAAATGAGTTCGTTGTGAATGAAACTTCATTATTGAACTCATTTTTAGCAATATGGGTATTGTGCATGGGCCTGAAAAACGACTTTAATGTGATCGAATAGTCGTTATAACGAGATTCTACTGTATTACAAACTGATTTTCCTCTGACATCTCAGTAAAACGGAGTTTAGTCTGGATTATGTGCGTGGATTGACCATAGATAATTTCAAAAATTTGCACAATATGGGAAAACACAACTTGTGCGTGTAGTAATTGAAAAACCTTGAAAAATATTAGTGCCAATCTTTTTGCACAGAAAATGCAACACTGCAGAAAGTGTGAAGCTGAAATAATAATTTATTTAGCTGCATTTTGGAACTTTGAAATGGCTAATTAAAAAAAAAAGTACTGTACGCCTGTAAGGATGTTGCTCTATTTCAGGGCATTTTCTGTTAGTTTCAGCTCATACTTCCACATGATTGGCACACATTTTTTAAAGTAAAATTTAAGATAAGGAAGATCTGGAATAAGATGGTTGGTTTTATTTGCAATTTTGAATTTTCTCCATTATTTACATGGAAAGAAGTTTAAAGATGGACAATTTTCATGTATCTGTTGTTAAAGTACCTAATTTAAAGCGTCTGTACGCCTTTTTCCCGCAAAATTTTTGTCCAAAATGCTAAAATAACCATGAATCTTGTTATTAAGGATTTTTTCTCAGGTCCCCTGGAAATTTTTTGTTTCGAGATTTTACTGTACAAGGCCTAAATCGTGGTATTTGAGAAGACAGCAGTATATTTTTTTCTTTATTTTTCAGTGCGGAGCCGTATGTGATACGGAAATTGGAAGGCAGCATGGGACGAGTGCCTTCAGACTTTTTCCAAAGGGTCTGGCATATCATGGGAAAGGCTTCTGGAGGGATTTTCCTCTGTGGGCGTCACTTGCCCAGGGAACCCACTTTGTCAGAGATGACCATGTCTGAGCATGGGTTCGCTCTGAGGATCGAGGACATGATCAAGGATATTCATTGTCCCGAATATCGTCATCTCGTCATTGAGGTGTGATTTTCCGTTTGGAAAAAAAAATTTGTATCTTGTCGTGGGAAGAATTCGATGAAATTTTGTTTCGTAACATCATGAACTACGGTGTGCGTGTGTCCCCGCATAACGAAAGGCCTGAGTGACGAAATATTCGCCCAGCGAAAAAAAAAGTGACTTGAATAACGACGTGTTTGGCCCCAAAGTGCTAAAATTTCAACAAGTAGGTTTCCGACCGGAACTTCAGAATTTCTTTGAAAAAATTTAGAAAAATCTGAATTTACTCAAGTGCTACGTGCACCTTTTTTTCTCAAAATCGAGGGGGAAAAATGGGGTGCGTGTCAAAGGCAGGTACGCACTTTTGAAAGTCTTTTAGAAGTTTAGGTGTGCATTATGCTGAATTCTAGTGGAAAATGTGGGACTAATTTTATCAGAAAAACGTATTTTAATGGAAATAACTGAATAATGCTTAAATTCAATTCATGCCTAAATTCAAAGTTCGGTGTTCTCATTTTTGAAATTCAGTGTTGCTATTTTAGAGTCACTAAAAATGGGATGCGCGGCTTACTTGCGGATTCAATTTCCTCCAAAATTTCAACTGAGAAACACTGGTAAGTGTTCTACTTGAGGGAAGTAAAGTCAGTAAGAAAAAATTGGTATATTTGTGCCTCTTGAATTGTTAAATTGAGAAAGTTCAGAGCAAAAATTCTTTAGAATTATTCGACTTTCATGTAAATTTTATTTTACATTCACAATTTTACGCAAATGAACCAGAGGAAAAGGAACAGTTTTAATGGTTTATTATGGATGTTCGGTGACAGTCTGGAACGAAATAAATCATTCACAAATTAACCTTCAGGAAAATTGGGCTTCGCGTTGCGACAAAATTTCGCATCCAGAAACAGATTTCGTTATGCGAGGACTCGTTGGCGGTTTCTCATACGAAAAACTCGGATTTTTTTTAATGAGACGCGCGAGAAATCGTGGATTTCATTTCCATTGTTTTGCTATTTTGAAAGTTGAAAAAAGGTTTGAAAATTTTGGTTTCTCTTTGCTCGATGATTTATGATGATGAGCAGATGATCCTGGTGATGTCCACTGTGCTGGAAAGGAACCCAGAGCTCAAGTTCTCGGAAGCTGTCGACATTGACATGCTGGTGAAGAACGCCGTGAAACTATTCTGGAAAGACAAGAACGAAGAGGACCCCTCGTCGTCGAAACCCGAAGACCCCATGCATCCCTTCTACCAAGAATCCTTCCCCAGGGTCACTGGCTACCTGGCTCGCGCAGTGGTCAATCATATCTTGTCTGGAAACTTGTCAGCTCTCCAGTCTGATGTCTGTGCCGGCGAGTTGTCAGTGTGTGCAATAGCCTGAATCTCATCGGTGCTCTCCTTTGTAGTAGTGTGTTTTTGTCATCTCTGGAATAATGTAATGACCCCCCCCCCCCCCCCAATGTCCCCCATTTTTTATTTTGGGGTTTGTTTTCTTGGACAAAAGCAGTTGAGTGCTTTTTTGTTCACACTCTTGTGACCCCAAGAGAGCAATTCTAAAGATCAAAAGTGTTCAGAAGAATTCTTGGTGTCTGGAAAGGTTACTCTGCAGTGAGAAATTTGTCCCTCCTAAATGATGAAAAGTTGTGTTACTGTGGGTAGATGTCACGAAAAGGGATGCAGTATAATCTTGTTACAACAAATACTGCAACCACAAATTTATCAATGTAACCCAAGTTTTTCTCTAGCCCTTGCAGAAACCTCACAGATTACATGTTAAAACAATCTTGTTATAACAAACTTTCGAATTCCAGTAAAACAAACTGTTTTGAATGTTCAATAGATTATCCAGATGGAAGTGTCCTGACTGAGGCAGGCACAGTGAAAATGTCTGATCCCAAATGTGACTGAGTGGCTCTTGTAGCATGGATGGACGCTGTGATAAATGAAATACTGTAAATGCTTCCAACAAGTTCTGCACATCATCATCTTAGAACTAAGAAATTGGTGCAACTGATGGAGTGCATGATTGGAGCTAATTTATTTGCAGATCATTCAGTTTTTCAAGCCACAATTAAAAAAAGCTGGAAATGCCAGAAAAGCAAGATCTAATCAATTATACAAGGAGGTCTGATGTACAAATGCTTTCCAGTCATTAATTTTGAAAATCTTGTTATAAGAAATTATTCTATGTAGCTAACTTTTCTCTGAAGTCACCAAAAGCTTGATGTGAAAGGACATTGCTGTGATGAGAGGAAATCAAATGTGGAGAAGTGACATCTACTCACTGTAAAGCCAAATGGACCCTAGAAGTACAATACTGTGAAAAGATAAGTCTCCTTTGGATTGCAAGTTTCTCAGCGCAAGGTTGACCTTATTCAGACGCCTTGTCAGATTTTTAGAGGGAAAAAGTGCATTTACCTTGATTTTATTGTGATGGAGAGTGAGGAATTATTTTAGGGAGTCATTTGCCTCCCATTCAATATGTGCAATGGAAGGGGGAATCTTTGTGCCATTAATGCCTTACATCATATTTACCTCGGTATTGAACAAATGAAACTCTGACCTGTGACAAACGGTGTGTGTGGAAATTTCTTTCATCTATGCAAGCACTTTGAAACTTGGACACTTAGAAGGTAGGCATTGGGAAGATGAA
The DNA here is from genome assembly GCA_905338405.1 of Notodromas monacha. NCBI lineage: Eukaryota > Metazoa > Arthropoda > Ostracoda > Podocopida > Cyprididae > Notodromas > Notodromas monacha. The sequence goes on along the minus strand of CAJPEX010000084.1, from coordinate 67,699 downwards.
ATCAAGGAAGACCCGGGGTTTCTCTATGCAAAAAATTCATGTGAAATTTAATCAAATTAACACTAGAGCAGAAGAACCATGTGGGCTTGGCCTTGATTTGTGGAAATTCGATCGCAAGTATGGGGAAACCTTTGCAAGGGTTCACTTTTCTCGCAGTAGTGATTCTCTTTGCTGCCGTGTCCATCAAATCTACTGGTAAGAACGTGAATTGTTTTTTTTTAGGGAAGAAAGGTTTGAAAATCAAGTGACTCAATCAAATGAGTGTGTTTTGATCTTCAAAAGCTTCATTCACCTGTCATCACTGTGACACCAAGAATGACTCCAAGGACTGCATGAAGAATTTCCCTGGAAGAACAGTGGTTTGCCCTGAGGGAACCAGCTCCTGTTATGCCTTCTTTAATGAAAGCGTTCCTTCACTGAGTAAGACTTCTTTCTGAATTCGTGTGACTGTGGGTCTTTACTTTTGACTTCAAGAAATGCCGGTACACAGCAAAGAACGTGTACTGCTACTTTTTAAAGACACTAAGTTGTTCGCATAAGAAAGTTGCTCAAGGCAACACATTTTTCCAAATTAAAATGCAAAAATTGTAGGAAGTAATTTTACTCACTCAAAATTTTATCTCACGCGAAGCATAGGCACTGACATTTTCATTTTGGTGTAAAATGTTATTTATTATGGTTGCAGTGAATCATTCTCAGAATTTTGATGTATATTTAATTTGTGAATCCTTATACTCGGCAAAAAAGGGAAGCATTTTATTGCTATTCATGTACAAATTGCATTCATTCTTGTCAATGAAAAGTCAAGTTTGAAATTTTGCTAATCTGAAAGGATTTTGTTTTTTCCATGAATTGCTCACACTGGAACACATGCATTCAGAATGCAGAGAGCCATGTCAGCAAGTGTATATAGACTGGTAGCTTAATGAGTTGACAGCTAGCTTCTCAAAATCTATTTTGGCTATGATGCTTGAGAAGTGCAAGCTGCACAAATCATAGGCAAAACTGTGGTATGCAATCTTTATGGTATTCTACACCATTCAGTGTTCCTCAACTTTTTGCAGACTGGCATATTAAAAAATAAGTTGTGGACCAGCAACATTCCATACAAATTTTGACAACCAGCAAAAATTCTTTGAACACCTTTTCCACAGAACAGAAATTAAGTTGAGAACCAATGAAGCAGCCACGTATAATATAAACCTGGGCTTCAAAAAAGGTTCTTCAGATGGAAAACTTAAAATATTTTTCAGCAAGTGAAAATATGGCTGATGTAACATAATAAAATACAACTGGTATTTTCCATCAGATAATTTCAACTGCCATTTCCTCTCAAAAATTTTTGACACCGTTACTTCAATGTTACTTTTGTTGAATTTATCATGTGGAAGAAATTTCCTTCAGGATTGCAAACAATTTCTGCAGACTGGCATTGGTCCACAAACCATGGGTTTGGGACACTATTTACTTAAATGCAGCATTTAGAGGTTACAATGTATTCGGCTATTGGTATTTGACTTGCTGAGGTTGAAGTTATCAAGGTTTAACTATAACTGATGTTTCAATGACAGTTTCCTCCATTGACGGTCAACTGCAGAAGGCTCCTTGCATTAAAATGTTCCTTCCTACAACAAGCTTTCTCTCTCATCATAGCAACGCTGCATGCAAAGGGATGTGCACCACCAACCATGGTAGCAGCAAGTGTCTGCAAGCGCCCGGAATACTATCGCTGTCAAGATGCAGCACCATTTGCCCTCAGGGCCAGTAATCTCGGGGCAGTAGAACCCCTTCTTTGCGTCTGCAAGGGGCCCAATTGCAACCCTGCCACCCGCGTCGCATCTCACCTCGAATCCCTCATCATGTCTTCCGCTCTGACGGTGATCCTCATCTGTCTTCTCAGCCAGTGAACATAAAACTTCATCTTTAATCACCGTTATTCTCTCTCATTCTATGTTTTTCTGTGATGCGGGGGGAGAAAAGGAAAGAAATAATTTTTCCTCGGGTTCAACCCTGAATTGCATTTTTCATCCACGAACTACACAAGACCTCTTTGCACGGAAAACTCGGCTATAAATCGCACGTCCTTCCGCTTAGGCGAAACGAATCCCATTTGGGATCGTTCCGAGATACTCACGGAGACACTCGACCGAAACAAAACAGTAACGCACTATAAGGAGCATAATGACTTCAGAAAGCGAACAAGAGCAAGAAGGCCATCATCAAGCAGAAAAGCCCCATGGCCTCTGACAATGCGAATCCTAGAATGGCGTAGCTGAAAAGCTGTTGCTTGAGCGACGGATTCCGCGCATAACCGATGATCAAGGAACCAAACACACTTCCGATTCCGGCACCTGAGTGGAAATTACAGCGATTTTGAACGAATCCAACGATGGAGAAATGACTTTCAGGAAAATTGTCGGTATACCTGAACCGGCGACACCGACTGTAGCGGCTCCAGCACCAATAAATTTCGCAGCGGAGTCGATATCTCGCTGCACAGCGGATGTCTGAAGGGTGTTCAACAGGGACATCATCGGCGAGGAGACAGGGAGCAAAGTTGATTCCAATTTCTTCGCTGTTGTCTGGTTTGCATTCACGGAACTCAGCGCGGGATTCGCACTCAGGCGAGCTGAGTTGATCACCTTTTGAGACGAAAACGGTGATGTGGGGATAATTGAATCAGTTGATTGCCAAATACTGTAGATCAACTCACATTCATGCGGGCAATAGCTGCGGACCTGGTAAGCATCATTTTTCCTGAGTTTCGGTATGAAATAAACTTCCCACGACACTGAGGTCTTTGAATAAAAATCTACAGGCAATCACACAATCCTGCAAGATGAAAATGTACAGTACTTCATTTCTCAATTCGAGTCATTCCGCAATTAAATACTTCGGACTACGGTGGAGAAGGAATACTACTAATATTTCTTCGGCTATCACCACAACCAATGATCACTTCAATTGACAGTCTCCAGGCTCCACCTCCGACAGTTCAATCCACTTGGCATTCTTACCCTTCTGAGAAGATTGTTCTGAACGATTGGATTCAGTATGCGGATGGGGAATAGGGAGCATGAAGGTGGTTAAACACCTAATGGGATGCTCCTCCACCTGATTGTTCGTCGTTAAAATTGAATGGTTTGAAGTTAAATTTGAAAATATTGCTTCTTTTGAGAACCTAAAAATGCAAATATATTCCTTTTTTTAAATCAATGACTTGCATGTTCACTCCAGAAGAGAGAATCTCCACCAGATTATCATGGCTGCTAATGCTTCTCAACAGAGATCCCTCCACCGGTGTAGCAGGCAGGGCGTACTCCCCAGGTACAGCGTACTCCCCCTGCAGGAGGATTAGTCCACATCCGCGGAGTGCGATTCAGCAGAGGCTCTTCTGCAGTGATCACTTATGCAGTGGTATCTTCGCTTCCACTCCTCCTGTCATCCTTGATCAGATAAGCTTCAGTGCGAGGGGCTCTTTGGACGGTTGAGTATAGTTCAAGGAAGTGTCCGCTAGATGTCGCCCTACTGTGTAAGTGGGCTAGCTTACTCTCCCCCCCTTAAAAAAGAACTCCGGTCGGTCAGACATAAAAAAGAAAAGAGACGCGCCGAGGTTGGGTAGACGAGAAGAGTGACACGGGAAAGCACATCAAAAGAAATCTCGCGTGTCACGCGCGCGTTGCGTAAGAATGTTCTCGGCGAACCTTCTCCTCGGTGGGCTTCCATTTGTGGGGTTGCCCATACGGATGATCCAAGCGAGTGTTGATTACCTCGGGCGGTGGTCGCGCTTCGACGGGGCGGGCGTACGCGTGGTCAGGAGGCGGCGTGGGCTTCTCCTGAAGGGTAGGCGCGTGCACGACACTTAGGACCGATTCAAACCCGGGTTCGGGGGGCCGCGGCAATCCTCGATACGGAATGAGTTCCCAGGAATTGGCGCGACGAACTTGATTCCCTGCGCCGACCCAATATTCTCCCTCGCCTCTGTAAGAAAGAACTACAAACGGCCCGAATTTCTGCACCCTGAATCGGCGATCGGCGGCGTGATGCTCGGTACTCCCGAGTCGTGGTCGAACGGCGACGATGTCCCCTGGGTTGAAATGCTTCCACTTTCCTTTGCTAGCCTGTTGAGTAAAGGAAGTGCGGGCGTTCTCGTTAATGGTAGGAATCTGCTGCAGTTTGTCGGTTATATCGCGAGTTGGCGCTTGGAAGGTTTGATCGGCCTGTAGCTGTGTTGGGACGCCAAACATAGCTTCGTTCGGTGTCACCCCTGTGGAGGAATGGATGGTATTGTTGTAGGCCTGAGTCGATGTTGACAGGAACAATGCCCACTGGTCCTCGTGGCCATTAACTGCCTTCGCCTGAATCTGCGATAGCGACTTGATGGCTCGTTCGCAACAGCCGTTCCCTTCGCTGTGGGATGCTTGTGCTATATGCTGCTGGACACCATTATCGCGGAGGAAGAATTTAAACACTTTAGCACGAAAGACCGAATCACAGTCTGTGTGTACCGTTTCGAAAATGCCAAATTGCCGAAAAACGTCCGCCAAGAATGGGATGACAGTACTGGTGTCGGCCTTAAGGATCGGGCGAGTGATCATATATTTAGAAAAATGATCGACCGCCACAATTGCATACCTGTACTTCTCTTTGGTAAAGGGCAACGGCCCGTAAAAATCCATCGTTAAGCGCTCGCGAGGTTGGCTGGACGTGATGGAGGTAAGCTCAGTTCCGATGGGCTGCGTCGGGACGTTGTATTGGAAGCACAAGGAACACGCCGAAATTTGTTTCCAGGTATCCTGTCGTAGTGTCTTCCAATGGAATCGTTCCTTCAGCGTCGCGTAAACCTTCTTCCATCCGGCATGTCCGAGTTCCAGGTGATACGCGTCGATAATTTTGTTGTAGTCCGCGGGATCTGGTCGGGTTCGTACGTCTAAGTCGATGTGATTGACTGCAGCGCGGCTGAGAGCATCCGGGCCCTGAAGCATCTTTCCGGGGCGATATTGGAGCTCGAAGTCGTAGGAGGCCAATTTGGTTTGAAGGCGTATCAACCGCTCTGTTTGCAAGACCCCTAGAAGGGCTTTATGATCAGTACTCACCGTGAATCTGCGATATTCGAGGTGGTGACGGAATTTCTTGGTGACACTCCAAACGATGGCTAAGAGTTCACGTTCGGAGTTGGTGTATCTGGTCTCCGCGTCGGACAGAACGCGACTCGCGTAGGCGATAATACGGGGTTGGTCGTCCTGGTCACGTTGAACTAAGACCGCTCCCAGGCAGGATGCCGAAGCGTCACAATGGACTTCCATAGGTAAGTCGGGATCGACTCGTTCAAGCTTGGTAGCGTCCGCCAGGGTATCCTTGATAAACTGGAAAGCTTGGTCTGCGGCAGTGTTCCATCGAAGACGAACAGCAGGCTTTTTTGGAATGATGGACCTAAGTATGCGCTCCTGTTCGGCAAAATTCATCGGCAGATGCGCGCGCAGATAAGTGGCCATGCCAATGAACCTCTGCATCTGGCGCGTCGTTTCGGGACGAGGATAATTGCGTACCGCGGTGACATTCTTCTCCGCTGGTCGAGTGCCGGTCCGGTCGATCTCGTGGCCAAGGAACAAAATCTTCTGCGCCAAGAACTTGGACTTGAAGATGTCAATAGCTGCTCCTGCCCTAGAGAGGGTCTTCAAGACGGCTCGCAGGTTATCACACAATGCGTTGAATGATTCGCCGAACACGATGACATCGTCCGCATAAGCCAGGCACCTGATAAAAAGATGCTGACGCAGAATGGAATTAATTGCTCTTTGGAACAATGCGGGACCGGTTTTGAGGCCGAAAGGCAGCACTTTGTATTGCATTTGTCCGCGTGGCGTAGTAAATGCGGTTTTCGGGCGGTCAGCATGCGCGAGAGGCAAATGATGAAACGCCGAATGCAAATCCAGGGTGCAGAAATACGCGTTGTTGCGCCCGAGCGCGTCTAGGAGTTCCTGCACAACCGGAGTTGGGTAATTGTCGGAAACCACAAGTTTGTTCAGTTCGCGATAATCCTCCACAATGCGCCATCTCTTATCGAGAGGGTCATCTGGTTTGGAGCCCGGTTTGGGTACCACGAACGCGGGGGAATTGTACGGCGAGCAAGCCGGTTCCAGAATCCCGTCCCGCAAATATCGGTCAACGATATGTGTAAATGGCGCGTTCCATTCTGCGGATTGCCGGAAAGGTCGTACCGCGGGGGGAGTAGAGTCGCTTGTAGGAATATGCACGACATAATCCGGTAAAAGCCCTCGTTTCCCTGACCACTGAAATACTACCGATGGAAACTCGCAAAGAATGTCGCGGATCGTAGATCGTTCGTCGGGCGACCCGTCAAGGAAAGAAATGCCCTCCCCAACAGGTAAATCAGGTTCACCCTGAGGACGAATCACCGTTTGAAATCCTGTAAACACGCGTTCTCCGTCAATTGTGACAGTTACCGGTAACAGAGACAAAAGGGTTCTGCCGAGAATAATCGGGGGATCAAAAGCTTCATTCAAAACAAGAAAAAAACCCTCATGCGTTACGCCGCGATAGCGAAATGGTACCGACACCGCATTAGCGACGTGCATCGCGCTTGAGGAGAGAACGGTGGTAACGGATGTTGAAAAGGGGTGGGTTTGGAGTTTAAGGGACTGAACCAACCTGGGCGAGATACACGCGTGGGACGCGCCGGTGTCGACGAGAGCCCTGCATGAAGCGGATCCGATGAAGATGTCCAGGAGGATAGGAAGCGGCGCTGGGGGAAGTGAGGAAGAAGCACAGTCTGCCGCGTTAACTGTGCCTATTTCGAGTTTCCCTGCTTTTTCGGGCAGTCACGAGCAACATGACCCTGTTGGTTACAATGAAAACACGGGTTTTTTGAATTGTCAAAGGAATTAGTTTTCGTAGACTGCGCTGATACGGGCGCAGCCTTGTCCAAGTTTTCGCCTTGCGCGGCCTGACGCGCACGGCAATCTTCGGTACTATGCCGCATCATGCGACCGTGCCATTCGCATTTCTGCTTCGGTGGTAGACTTTTGCCCTCCTTGCGGCCTTTGGTCGTAGTAGTCGTCTGGGAGGGTTTTTTGTCCTTCCGATGCAGGATGCGGAAACGTTCGGCGCACGAGATGAAGTCCGTCCAGGGGATGTCGCGGTTTTTTAGCCACTCCTTGCGTAGCTTATCCTTGAGTCGACCTTCTGAAACGGCAATCAGCTGCTCCATGAGAATATGGTCGACGAAAGGGGCTCCGACGGTAAGAAGCTCGGCCGGAAATTGAAGACAGGATTCATACTGGTCCCGCAGACGGCCGGCGAAGCTGACGTAGCTTTCGCCGTGCATTGGCGTCATCTGACGAAAGGTGTCCAGCCTGTCAAGGTGGGGGGTCGGGTGCGCCCGTGCGACAGCTACCACGAGCGATTCAAAATCCGTTGCTCCCTCGCGATATAGCCGATTGGCTGTGATCTGGATGAGGGGAAGGGTGTTATTAAGTAGGCAACGAACCCGGTTCTCCTCGTCGACGTGGTCGATTTTCAAGGCGTTCCGAAGGCGCATCGCGAAGTCCTCAAACTCCTCGTCGTCCCGTTGTTTCGGTAAATCGTAGGGCTCCGAGTACCAGCGTTTGGCGGCTGGTTGAAGTCTGGGCACGGATGAAGTGTTCTCGTCGAAGGCGATGAGGGCCTGGTCCGATGGCGGTTGCAGCAACATCGGTCGGACGGGAAACGTAGCGAGAGCAGAAAGCGGAATTTGGAATTTGTCCAATTGAGCCGCGTACTCTGCTTTTGAACGGCTGCGGGGGTGGCCAAGGCGGTAGGTGTCCGCCAAGAACTCGAGTGTTGCGAGCGGTAGCGATTCCCAGACACTAACGTCGGAGTGTCCCGTCGAAGCTGACTCCGATGTCTCTCGGTGTCGTTGATCGCCGGTCTCCTCAGGTTGGGTGTCGGGGTTTGCTGGGGCTGCGTTCCTCTGTTGTTCCTGGCGGTTAGCCAACTCCAGTGCTGCTGCGGCCGCTGCCTTAGAATTTTCGGTCTGACGGTGCATGGCTTCGTCGGGTACCAAGTCTGATCAATCACTGATGGCTCTAGCCCCCAGTCAGGGTTGATTCCAGAAGAGTAACTTTGACCAGACTTCACGGTACAAGAATTTACTATCACGACGAGGCACACAGTCACAAGGTAGTCAGTAATAAAACAGATGATGACAAGTCAAGAGATGATAACAGAATGATCACTCGTCGTTCCTCTCCCTGGCTCGCTTCCACTCCTCCTGTCATCCTTGATCAGATAAGCTTCAGTGCGAGGGGCTCTTTGGACGGTTGAGTATAGTTCAAGGAAGTGTCCGCTAGATGTCGCCCTACTGTGTAAGTGGGCTAGCTTACTTAACACTTGCCTCGTCCGTGACCCCTCCAAGGGAGTGTCTCGGAGTCCCGGTGGAATCCGGTGGATCCGTTGTACTGAACAGAGTTCCACGAGCCAACACAGATGTCGCTGTAAAAGGTACCTTACTGAACCTTCTTCAGCGTGACACATTTCGATACTATATAGACCGGCCGATATAGAAAATTATACTTACCGAAAATTTTGTCATTTGGAATCAGTGCGAGGGTATGAAAAATACTCCGGGAGTACCGTTAGGACGTGTGGCAGAATTTTGAATAGATGTCACTATGATCGCGGGCCATTTCTCATGCCAGGAATTCAGTACTGTAGTTGCAGGATGTGTTCTCTGATATGCATCATTTGTCAGTATACAACAGATTTCATAATTTCAAATACAGTACCGTACCTGCAAAGAATAATACTGTACTACATATGAAAGGGATCCTCCCTCATCTCTTCAATTGACTATAAAAGAAAACCAGGGTATTTTCAACTTCTTTTCTTTACTGAGAGTCCAGCATCAGTTCATCCATATGGGAAATTTTTCTGCAGAAAAAATCAGTATACTTTACCGCATATTGTATATAGTGCTAAAAAAATTATATTTACGGCAAATTTTGTCATACATATACTGTACATCGTTGAAATTTTCAAAAGCTTGAAAGGTCAGCATCACGTTATTCTTCATAATGAATCCAGGCTACAATAATAAGGAAAAAAATTTTACAGTACCAGCATATGAAGATACTGCGGTTTGCTTTGGATTTTCCTGACTCAGTAACATTCTCGTCATCCCACACCTATTCATATAAGAAAGTAAAAAATTAGATAAATTTCCAAGGAGATAAAAATCGAATTAACTTTCGAATGGAAAAAAAAAACTTTTATGTCATCCCGTTTTTCACATGCAGCAGGAAAATAGCAGAAGGAACATCATCAAGGACTGAAATTTGAGCAAAAAAAAAAAAAAAAAAGCAGGAGCTCGAGTTGAGGAATTGGGACGACTTGAGTTTTTCATATTGGATGAATTGAATGACGTCCTTTCTCCCTATTATTCATCCCAAAACTTTTCTGCAAATTCGAGCCGCCATTCCTTGTTACTGCTTCCTTGAAGTCATCATATTAGTGGAGCAACGTTTTGCTTGCGGAGCCTTTCGAATAGTTTTCGCCATTTTTTACCAAATTTTCGCATTTTCCGAAGTTCCTGCATGTGCATTCAGAAGAAAATTCAGTTGAGAGGCATACAGTACAGTATATAATTTCAATGAATATATTGTACTGTAATACTGCATAGATAGGTATATACAGTACATCACATTCAGTGGAATTCCCAGCAACTTTCTGGAAGGCTCCTATCATCTTGGCCATGTATTGAGAAGATTTTGACTTTTGCTTTTGGCGTTAAAATATGTATTGATGGGATAGGGATATACAGTACTATGGAATCCAAATTCTTCATCTACAAATCAAGAAAAGTATATGAAAGCTATCTTTATTATACTGCACTAAGTTTATAGCAAACGTTTCATATACTGTATATATATGTATATATTGTATTATACATGATATGCATTATCAGCAGAGCAGTAAATATTGCATATCACAGTGTATATAGGGCCAATAAATCATGCAACAGACAATGCACACTATTGTACTGAATAATCTTGGCCATATATATATAATATATATTCTGTTATCCTATAAAGGGTAAACCCCTGTTTGGCCTCACTCATTGAGATCACACTCTGTGAGCTCTCTCAAGTCAATGGAAAGATCAACCGTCTTCCATTAGCAAACCAGGGTCCACTCATTTTCATACATATACATCAATATCACAAATTTCATTAGCTGTTCCCCCATATGTGGTGAACACCTCGGATGGGTCCATTCAGAGACACATTGAATTATACAACTCAATACAAGCCATCATTATCATCAATAACATTACATATCATGATCATATACAGTACAGTATATAGCAAAGAATTTTCATTTCCATTGGAGCCAAGAAAATTCAACAACTGTACTAAATACTGTATATATATTCTTTCTATTACACTGCGTTCATCTTCTAATCAAAAGATGATGGAGTCTGAATATAGAATAGAGATTTTTCAATAGTCATATACTTGTCAAAAACACATTTTCTTGCTGGTATAAGTTCAAATAACCTATAGCAATAGAAGTTTGATTGGATAAAAATGGAAAGAGTATATTTAGAGTGTGAAGATGATGTACAGTACATGTTTGTAAAACTTCCCATCATAATGCAGTAAAAAAAAAACCTGGGCATTGGGTGTCCTGGGGTATTTTTGAGGCTAGAAATGTATATACTGTATTACATTTGAACCTCAATAACTTGAACCTCCCTAGGTGAACTATTTCATCCCAAGCTAAATTTTTTTCAGGTCCCTGTCTGTATCCCATAGAAGCAATACATTAAAAACCTTTCTAAGTCAAAGGTTTTTCCCCTCAAACCTCCATAAGTTACATTTTCTGTGGCCTGTTGGCTATTATATTCTTGACAAAAGAAAGAAAAAAGCAATAAAAACATAAATTGATGTGTTTTTAAAGGAAGTTAAATGCTTTTTTTGGGAAAATGAACCCCTGCCTCTGAGTTCAGCATAATTTTAACTCATTTAAGAAGCAATTTTAGGCTCAGAATTTCCCAAAACTTTCAAATTTTGGGAAATTTTTATATGTTTTCCAGAACAAAAGGGCTTGGTTTTGTAGCTCAAACATCTATATGCTACCTCCTGAATATTGGGAATTGGAATGTGTGTATCCTCTTGAAGACAGCAAGAAGTTTGCTGTGTAAATTACTGGTCCTGCACCCCATGTATTTCTAAAAAATTCTGGAGAACAGCAGCTTAGTGCCTGGACGGATTTGTCTGACAACATTTTTGTTGTTGGAAAGTTTTAATTCAAATGGTTTATGTGACCCTCTTGTGGCAATTGGACCATAAAATATATTCAGTAACATTCAAAAGGGAATTGAAACAACTTTCATTTGGTGTTTTACTATCAGGACTCTGTTTGATTTGCAACTGACCTATGATAAGTTGAAAATTGGTTCACTTTGTTGGCCCACACTGTGTATATTAGGAAATCTGGATACAAAATGGAAATTTGCAGGGTTTCTAGTAAATACAGAACTGTGTTTAGTGTTTCTAAATGCGCCTGATAATTGATTCAGCTTACAAGGCTAAACTGCCTCCAGAGGTCAGCATTTGCCATGAGGATGAAAGCATTGATATTCTGCTTCAATCCACCCAAAGTCCCATCTGCTTCAAATCCAATCAGCTTCTTCAGCTTAAACTTCCCCTTCTTAGCCTTCCTTGCCCTCCCTGCAGCTGCTGTTGGTTTCCTCATGAGGATGATGGTGCCAGAAGTGGTACTGTTTGACCTCATGGTACCACATTCTGCTGCTGGCACCTCATTGTTATTGGTGTTTGATCCAGAAGGACGCCTGGTTTGCAGATCCAGCACTGGCAGTGGGTCATTATTGTGGCTCTCTGCGAGTTTCACGGGGTCCACGGGCCATGGCAGGGCCAGGGTAGGGTTCTTTGCTGCCTTGGTGTCAAATACCTTAAATTGTGGAACAAAATTGCTGTTCAGCTTTAACTTACTTGATATAAATGCAATCAAGTAGAGACTCCATGCAAAGGTTTTGTACATCCAAATTCATGGATTTCTTTCTTTCTTGCTAATCATGAATTTGTATATAGAGAGTTTAGGGACAAATAATACAAAATTATACAAAATGGTCAATTCTGGAGACTGAAATGGGACAGAAATTTCTATAAATGCTAATCCATACACATCACTCTTAAACTAATCAGTTTGGATTAGAGTAGGCAATACAGTCAACCCCCGGTTAACGTTTTTAGTTGGTTCCAAGCAAAAAAACGTTAACTGGAAAAAACGTTAACCGGGGGTGTATTTCCCTTAAGAAATAAGGGAAAAACGTTTATTTGGTTCCACAAAAATTTTTCTTAAGGTAAAAATCAGAAAAAAATTAATCAAAGAGTGTATTTCAACAGCTGAGCTTTATGCACTGCCATTACATTCTTAAAGTAACCACAGTTATTCANTAACAGGAAAGTAGGCACTAAGGTAACCGGTAATTCCCCAATATTGCCTACTCTAATCCAAACTGATTATTTTTGTCCCAAAATCAGTTTCTGCTTTCTTTGGGTTTCTGCTGAAACTGATTTTGGGAGGTGGTTACGTAAAGTTAGGTTAGGTCAGATTATGTTAATTAAAAGATATTTGTAACTAACATAATCTGACCTAACCTAACTTTACCTAACTGCCTCCCAAAATAAGTTTCAGCAGAATGCAGAAAAACAAAATTCATGGTTTCTGGTAGGTTGTTGTGATTATGAACTTGTCCTAAAGATTTGTCTGGATGGTAGTGCGGTCTAGGAATGAGGTACTGGGATAACAGGAAAGTACCCAATATTGCATCATTTTCCATATTATTTGAACATTTTGTGTTTTATTTTTGCTGCGTTCTTTCTTGATAATTCTCTCAATCTGTTCTTTTTTCATTGCAGTGTTCTCAGTTCAGGTGTATGTTTTCAATGATTTTGCAACTACATATAGTGCTGCACAGTTTGTCTTGTATGTTTTTTTTCTTTCTTACAGGCACAGGCCAAATGTGAACTGTGCAGCACATATATTACTGTTTCTTTTATATTTTCTTGGATTTTAGGCATAGTGAGAATTTTTTAGATTATTTTTTTTCAATTTCCATGCGCACTTTCAAATTCTGGAACCAATTAAAACTAGTCCTGTACTTTCTTTGGGCAATATGTGATTTGGCTAACAAACTTTGCTCAGGATTAAATTAAGTTTGTAGGATGAGACAAGAATCCTCTGTATGCCTGCACCTGCTGTATTTTGTTGGGCATTTAAGAGTTTGCCTATACAGTGGTACCTCACAGAACGAACTCCTCGTAAAACAAACGTTCTGCAGAACAAATGTTTTTTTTGAGGAAAATAATTTTTTTTCACCCTCATAGTACGAACAAAATTTGTACTACAAACAAGGGTAAATGTTCACCCTTGTTTGTATTACAAACTTTGTACTACAAACAAGATTTTTTTTGTTCATAGTACAAAATTTTCATAAAATTTGTTGCATGTGACGATGGTCATTTGACCATTGTCACATAAAAAAATTTCTATGTTCTGAGACTGTGTTCTCAGAACATAGAACTTTTTATAAATTCGTCACATGTGACGATGGTCATTTTATCGTCATCACAAAAAAAAATTATGTGTTCTGAGACTGTGTTCTCAGAACACAGAAATTTTTATAAAATTTGTCAAAAAAAAAATTTCTATGTTCTGACTCTGTGTTCTCAGAACACATACATTTTTTATGTGATGTTGGTCATATGACCGTCGTCACATGTGATGAATTTTATAAAAATTTTATGAAAAGAATTTTTTTGTTCTGAGAACACAGTCTCAGAACACAGAATTTTTTTATTTGATGGGGGTCATATGACCGTCATCACATGTGACAAATTTTATAAAAATTTGTCACATAAAAAAAAATTCTATGTTTTGAGACTGTGTTCTGGGAACATGGAAATTTTTTTAAATTTGTCACATGTGACAATGGAGATTTGACCATTGTGACATGAAAAAATGTGTTGGTAAAAAAATTCGATGTTCTTAGGCAATTGTCTCAAAACTCAGAACTTTTCATAAAATTTTTAATGCCACAATTCTGTGTTCTGAGACATTTGTCTCAGAACACAGAATTTTTTATAAAATTTGTGGTAAAGAAAAATTCTGTGTTCTGACCTCTGAGACAATCGTCTTAGAACACAGACATTTTTAACTCCACATAAATGTCTGTGTTCTGCAGCAATTGTCTCGGAACGCAGAACTTTTCATAAAATACGTCAATAAAAAAATTTCTGTGTTCTGAGACAATCATCTCAGAACACAGAAATTTTTAATGCCACAAAATTTTCTGTGTTCTGGGACAATTGTCTCAGAACACAGACATTTTTCTGACATTGAGACAACAGTCATGTGTGTGTGTTCTCATGTGATAATGGTCACACAAAAAAACATTACCAAAACTGTTTTTTTTTCCAAAAAAATTTTTTTTCTAATTTTCTGGAACAAATTAAACAATTTCCCATACAAGTCTATGGGAAATCGTGACTCACAGTACAAAAGTATCACACTACGAACGTAGCTCTGGAACGAATTACATTTGTAGTGTGAGGTACCACTGTGTAATTAAACAAACCTCAAGCTTTGGTCCATGGTCTGAATGGGTGCACTTGACCCGAACCCAGTTGCCATTAGCCTCATTGTAATGGAAGTAACTTTTGTCCTGATGGTGGTCATCATCAGCAGCATCTGGCTTCGACTGTGGCAACAGGTCAAAAGTGAGCATTGGTACCTTGTGCGCCATATGGATGCGTTGCAGTGCCCGGAAGTTGTTGGGTTCCTTGGGTTTCACATCAGGTACTTCAGTTAATGGGTCATCTGTCACCATCTTCAGCAGAGACTCATCAGCAGATGACGCTGACGAGTCTTGCAGTAAGTAACTGTATGCTGAACTGGGTGTGATGATGACAAGTGAGGCTGTCAGCAATTGATGTGACAACAGGAGGATGAGAGGCTTATGAAGCTGCATTCCTGAATTATGGTGCTGCTCCTGCAATTTTGTGTCATATTACTTTGTACACTGTTGCTCATTTTAAGGATGCCTAATTTTTAATTTTTTTATTGAATATACAGTAAAATTGCAGTACAAAAAACTAACAAAGACATGTTGAGACCAGTAAGATAGCTTTGTTGTAAAAAAAATTTTTTTATACAAGAACCTGTTTCATCATTATGGCTATAATTGGGAAGAGGCCAAAGAAATGTCTTTGCTGTAATCAAATACAGCTGGACTCTCCCTAAACAATCTTGTCCACATGTACAATTTTCTCTACATATATATAGCAAATTTTTTGGCCGCATTGGGTTAACTTCACCAACTACAATACAGTACAGTTGACCCCTACACAATGGACCTTCCATGCCATGGATTTTTGCAGAATGGACTGCCTCTGGATGCAGTTTTCCCTCCCATGCAACAGACTAAATCCACCTAACAGACTTCTGTTGGTTTAAAATTAATATTAATTAGTTAATATTAATTAATTAAATTAATATTAATTAAAATGCTGATTTTGTAATGATTGAATTCACATGAGACATTTAAACAGACTAGTCTGTTGCACAGAGTATATGTCCCTTGTGTGGGGGTTGACTTTAGTAACACAATGCAAACATTAAATGCTGGTCTATCATAAGGTTGCGTTTTTCACAGATCCCTGCTGTTCATTAATACAGCATTGAATTAGATGTTTTGAATGATTCATTTATAGGACAATGTTGGGTTGCTCATGAGAAAAGAAATTCACTGAACTATGCAAAACTTCAAAAGAAATAACAATTGCTTTGTCCTTCAAATGTGCATTTAAACTTCATGTTTGCCTCATTTGTGTTCCACATCCTTTCATATTGAAAAAAAAACTTACCATTTTAGAAAATGGATTTGAATACATTTCACTGCATTTTCCTCATCTTCCCCATCTTATTTTGACCTGCACCTCAAAACTTGGTTCAACCAATTTTGTCACACACTACACAGATGAAATTTTTTTTAATAATCTTCTTACTCTTATTAGGATTGCAGACAGATCAACTGATGCCAGCTAAACCAAACTTGCAGTTCAAAACTGTATGTACAAAAAGATGGCCAAAACAATTTGGGACTAAACTTTATAAAACAATTTTTAAAAGAAATATCTGTTCATATAGAAGCTAAATATCTGAATTTGAGCTCAACTTGAAATTTAATTTAATTGATAATGGGAATTAGTAAATCAACTCTCATATTGCGCTTGATGTCATCATTTCAGTAAAAAATCTGGTCTCTGAAAAGAAATTGCCAATGCAAGCACTAAAAATGCAACAATTATAGAAAATTTAAATGCTGCAAAGTAAAATTTAGGAATTACTGTATAACTTAGCAGCACTTTGAAATAATGAATACTACAATATGATCCACACAGGATGGAGCAAAAAATTCAAAAATTGCATGGAAGTTGTCCAAATACCTTTTTATTTACCTCCATCAGTCATCATGTGCCTAAAGGAAAATCACAAATTTGAAATACTGTACCATGAAGACTGTATCAATGGTAAAATATTAATTATAACTTGCTTATAGATATAACTGGAAAGCATTCACACAACAGCACTTCAATGTTTGTTTTAGTACTCCACCCTGTGAGAAAAGAGGTAAATAAAACCATAAATAATAAGACCCATAATAATAATGACTCCATATTTTCCAGCATAGTTGATTTGCAGGCAGCTGATGACCATCTGTACTAGCTGGTCCACCAAGATATTAAAAGCGTTAATAATTTTAAGATTGCCAGATGATAAACTGACTTCAAAATTATCCTCTCACTGCGTGCATGTGTCTAAGAACTACTGTACATAAAAGTTGGTTCAGTGAACGGATCAGCAAATCCCTTTGTTGACAAAAAATATTATTGAGTTTTGTGGCAAGAAGAAGAGCGTCTCACCAACAAGAAAATTCTGCCAAGGAATCCTGCTGGCAAATAAGTGCATATTTATTCTTCCTTCCCTTATTGTTAACTCGGGCATATAATGAATACACAAAAAAGAAATTTTCCTCTTTTGCAAACATCAGGTGTTCCTGAACCGGTTCACCCTTCAGAGTTCCTGTCATATTGATGGGTGACAAGTGTAGTGATCAAGAGTGCCCACAATTCTGCAAATATATCCTGGTACCAGTTCCTCATTTTCAGTATCTGCATCATTGCCATTTCCTGTTTCCCCCTGATGAATACTGGGGAGTACATTTTGTTGACCTAGAACCCTATTAGACAATGATTTTTCTTGGTTTTTGATGTGAGATGATGCAACTTTTTGGGGCTCCATGAAAGACAGGATTCTTTTGTGATCCAAAAAATATGGGTTGACAAAATGATGGGGCATATAGTTGGCAAAATGCAAAGATGGTGGGATTTGATAGTTAAAGTATCCTCCTTGCATCTGTGATGGGTGCTGCTGTTGGGATGATTCAGTAGTTTTACTTCTGGACATTGGGTTTTTGTTGGTCAACTGAAAGACTCTTTTTGGAATGCCTTTGTCACCCATTAGTCCCGATTGAGTATTGACAAATTGCTTGGATTGTAAAGGGTTTCCACGGGCAATGAAATGAATAACACTGGGTTTTTCTGGTGATTGAATCAGATTCTTCTCCAGGAATGCAGGGCTCAGCTTTGGGTTTGATGAACTGGGTGATGTTTTGGGACTGGTTGTGGTGCTGGTGGAGGAGGAGGAGGATGTGGTTTGAGAAGGTGGTCGCCTGTACAAACCAGGTACCATCACATCATGATCTCTCAGGGGTTTGTTTGGATTGAACAGGGCATGCTTCTTGGAAATTTTCTTCATTGCCATCTGTGTACAGAGGGGGCAAAGAAATTTTTTTGATCATGTGTGAAACTCTGATATAATTCCAAATGATTTTATTTTCTTTAAACCATAAAATTATATAACTTCAAAACTATTGAATCTTACCAGCATAAAAGTTCATTGTATTCAGAAATTTTTTGCATTATTAAAATTTGGAATAAAAATACAATATTTGAAGAAATATGCAGATACAAGATCAAGAATAACATCACATTTGCTGAAGATATATTTCAGATGTGAGATTGGGAATAGAAATGAAATTCATGCAAAAAATATGTGGGGGGGGGATCAGACTTTTCTGAGAATCAATAAAATTCAGTCATTCCAAAATATTAAAAAATTAATTGGTTTAACAAGGAATTGGGGAAATTTCTGGACGTAGGACATCCTAGAAAAATAAATCCCAGCATTCAAATCGGTTGGTCTCCACAAACTGAACCATATTCACTCATTCAAAAATGCTGCATTGTACAATACTTTTTGAGAGTCTTATGGGAGAGGTTCAACTGTACTAACTACAGTAGAATCTGTATCTAAAACAAAACTAAGGAGGCCAGAAAAAAGTTTTTGGGAAATAATTTTGTTGTAGAGAATCTCTATATGTAGGATGTGTCTATAGAGACCCCTATATGGGACAGCAATATTTTAAACCAAAAATGTTTTGCAGACACAATTGTAGAGAGAGTCTACCTGTACAGTATTATAATCACTGAGTGATATAATAATAATCATATCATGATTCAATAATAGGCAGAGGCTTTTTTTTAAAGGAAAATTAACCTTGGCATTGAAGGTATGCTCCTCATTGACCTTATCCTTGGCTTGCTTGTTCATCTTTGCAATGGTCTTCAATGGCATGGTTGTTGATGGTGTTGACATGGTTTTCTCTTCAGTGGTGGTTGGCTTTGTGGTTCTCTTCTGACTTTTTGTAGTAGACTCTTCCTCCTCTTCCTCTACTGTACTGATCATTGGCCTCAAAGTACTTCCTGAACTGGACTCCAAGTCTTCACTATCACCATGGGTCACCAACTCATGTTTGGCCTTTTTCAACTTATCCAACTTACTGCTTCTCATTGAAGTGGGCTGAAAGAACTTCAAAGCTGACCTGAGGAAGTCTCCTGTTTTAAGTTGCTCTGCATCCAGTTCAGCGGGAAAAGGAAGGGAATATTTGAGTTTATGTTTTCCTGTGTCTGTTTCAGTGAGAAGTAATGGGAAGGGGACCAAAAGTTTCTGCTTCCCATCAATGCCTTTGGTGCGCATTGGCTTTGGTATTGTTTCTTCACTGTCCATTTGGTCCAAGTCTTCTTCAAAAAAGGCCCTGTTCTTGTCAGACACTCTCAAACTAGGCTGAAATTCTCCACAATTTCGACATTTTCTGTGAACTTCGTGTGTTTCAGTCAGAGGAGGGCCCAAGAGTGCATCTGTCTGAAATTTTCATTGTTTGTAAAATTCTGTTTCAATTTTGAAAAGGGAATTTGTAAAAGTGGAATTTGAGTTGAATTGTAGGAGCAAAGATTTTTACAGATTTGTTTGCGTTTTCAACATCATAATTAATACTGTACATGAGTACCATGTATGAGAACATGTGAGTTAAACTCCTCTTTTGTTTGCTTAAAATTAAAATCAGGATTCCTTCAATTTTTCAGTTGCATGTGTGCTTTCTAATTTAAAACTTGCATAAAGATCCCAGTAAAGTGTAAAAAATGCTGAAATATTCTTGAATTTTCTGACCTGGTATTGCAGGAACCTGATGAGATTTGTCCACATTTTCCTTGGGTCATAGTAATGAAGCTTCTGCTGGGACAGGTCTCCATTGTCTAAAAGCAGTGAGTCTACTTCAGGGAATACTGAATATGATGAAGATGACAGACAAGGCTCCTTGGGTGATGCTGTTGATTCTTTAAATATGAACTCAAAGTTCAAGTCATCCAATAATGAAGTGTCAGCTTTGCTCAGGTTTGCCTTTGTCAATTTTGGTATCCCTGTTGTTGTCAAAGCCCTTGCTGTTGTCTGCACTTTGGCTTCAATTGTGGGCTTCTTCAAACAATTTGCTGGTTGAATCCTGTTGGCTACTGTCACAAGCCACAACTGTGGTTAAAGAATATCAATACTTTTTCATTTTTGAAAATTTGAATAGGATATTTGGATCTTAC
The DNA here is from genome assembly GCA_905338405.1 of Notodromas monacha. Classification (NCBI taxonomy): domain Eukaryota; kingdom Metazoa; phylum Arthropoda; class Ostracoda; order Podocopida; family Cyprididae; genus Notodromas; species Notodromas monacha. The sequence continues at coordinate 47,621 of CAJPEX010000084.1, read as the reverse complement.
TGTAAGGAGAATAGAGAACATGATCAACACCCTGCAAGACCAGACCAACACATATGACTGGATATGTTCAGAACATAATCAGTTGATTTTGAGTGCCCACAGGAAATAGACTCCATTAACATGTAATCTGCAGGAAATTTTTTTTTTCTTGCAATGTAATTTTTCATTTGTCTGCTGTTGGGAAAGCTTTGATTAAATCCCTTCCCATATTCAGACCAGGATGTGATTAGAAGTGAGGGGTATCCCTCTTTTTAAACCAATAAAGTTCCTTTCTTAGAATTTTGAGTATAATTTATGTTTAATATTTTTTTATACATAAAAAATACACTAGAATCTTGTCACAGTTGCTCCTCAAGTCTTGGCATTAAAGGAAATTAATGCTGATATTCATCAATTAAGTCGAATTATTTTCCTGGTCCCTAAAAATTTGACTTAGAGAGGTTCAACTGTATCACAGCAATTCCCAATAAACAACGTGTCACTGAACAGCAGTGAAACATGTGCGTGGCCAATTCGGTTTGGTTTTTATCAAACTTTCAGCAAACAAAAAACAAAATTGCACAGGAATTAAGGGAAACATATAGAAAACTGGGCTTTTGTCCAAAAAAGGCATCACATATACAGCACACTCTATATATGTGACAAGCCTGCTGTAGTCTGTCACATTCCATCATACATGAAATTCCTGGCATTCTCAAAATATTTTACTGAAATTCTTACCTGAGGATCGTGAATTTTGTGATGCACAAAATCAGATGAGTCCATTTTTTTTTTGTGCACAGGACAGTAATTTTGTCTTATTCATCTGAGCTAGTTTCCTGTGAATGTCAGCTGAAATAAAATTAACAACGCATTTTTCACGGGGAGAAGAAACATTTCCGGCTTCATTTTTTTTTACTTGTCATCATCTCTCCGCTTCTCTCAACAACTTTCGTCTCACTTTAATTTGTCTCGCATTCGTCGATGATTGAGCCTTCGAAAGAAGTGCCGAAGATGAAGACGTGTGTAACACAAAAATATATGAACACCCAGAATACAATTTTGGCATCAGGGAAAAAAAACACTCGCTTTTCCTCTCCAAAAAAAAAAAACATCAGAAAAATATTTCACTTCAAATGCACGATTTTTCGAAACAGCGTTCCACGAATTTGCATCTTTTTTTTCGTCTCCCAAGTGGACCTCGAAAAAGAATTGGAACATTTTTGGGGGAAATCATGCGAATAATAATTAAGGCAATCGAAAAACCTTCCCATTTTTGTTTCTGGACAAATACAGAAATAATCGAAGACACGCATCACAATACGAAACTCGGTACATCAGAGTAAAATTCGAACCGTATTCATTTGTTTTGACAAAATAAAAATATATACCGTATCGCATAATTTTCCCAATTTCTTCTCCCCGTGGGAAAGTCCAACAATTTTAATTTCTCCAGAATATATAAACAACAATCGACAAACAAAACGGATGTCGCCACATTCATTTCCGCGAATATTTCTTTTTTTCCTCACTTTTGGCAAGACAGTTTGGCAATAAAATGATTGTTTTTTCAGAAATGTTTCCTTGAGCACTTGGGTTTCTTGCGTCCTTGGACAAAAGCTGTATCACCGTGGGGTTTTTTTGGCTGGAACGAAAAGCTATTGGGTTGATTTCAATAAAGTCAATTTTTTCTGGCCTGATAAGATGAATAATTTGTTCGCTCTTTTTTTTGAAAAAAAAAAAAAAAACTGGTCAATCAATGGAAGGACACACTGGTGCTGGTCCCATAAGTGTTATTTTCCTTGAAAATATCAGCCCATTGGGTTGATTTCGAAGTCAATTTTTCTGGCCTGAAGGTGAATAATCTCTTGACATTTTCCTCTTTAAACAAAAAATTGGAAGGACACACATAATTGGTCCCAAAGCTTTATTGTCCATGAAAATATCAGCGCTGAATTTTTTTCTTTCTTTCGTAACGAGTCTCACGTACGAAATTCCAGTACTGTCTATAGTAATTATATGAAGGAAAATTGTTGTCTATTATAATGAAATACAATAAGAAATGTTTCAACACAATGAAGCATCTGTCACTTGAAAAGAGTTATTGGCGCGGAATTTCCAAACATTTTGCAAGGATTGCGTAGACTTGGAATCGCAATCGGATATTTTTTCTGCAACATTATTGGTAAATTTTGAATTTATAAATTTTTCTCAAGATGAATTTCGAATGTGCTTTGATTGACACTATGGTCTTTTCAAATATTTACCGCCCTACCACCAAGAAAATTATTTTTATGAAAGATGCATTAATTCCCAATTAACCTGATAATTTTGTATCTACTCAGGCTGCAATGAAGAAACGAATTATATAAAAATAATGACAAAAAATACAGTACTCCGTCTTCATGCATGATGAGTAGAAATAGTTCTTTGAAATATTTCTCAAGTTCGAACTTGGATAGAAACAATCATAGGACCATACCATTGATTGGGGGGTGACTTGACTTTATGTGCTACAGCATTTTTTTATGGTTATTGCTGATTTCATTTGTTGAGCAGCTGACCTGAAGAATATTTGTTCGACTTTTTCTTGAAAAACATGTGGAACGGCGGATGTTACCCCTTATATTCCAGAGTGCGTTGAAAGCATACCTCGCGTTTGTGATGTTAATTAGGCCAGTTTTGCATGAGTTGCAGCCAGGAGAAATTAATTTATTAATTACAGTACTGTAATTTCCTGTCCGGTCTCAGCTGCGGGTGTGCGTGGAAGAGGTTGTACGCGACGCGAAAGAAACAGTAGCAGAAGAACTACAACTGTTATTTTTAGAATGAGTAACAGGTGTCGCTGCTAGTCGACCCTGCCGTGCTCCCCGCTGCCGTACATGCACCTTTGCGTGTCGCTTCTTCTCGTCCGACCTGGCGAACTTACGACCACACACGTCGCACAAAAACGGTTTCTCTCCGGTATGCGTCCGGATGTGCGTAGTCAAGTGATCAGATCTGGAGAATGATCGCATGCAAATGCGACACGGAAACGGTTTTTGGCCTGTGTGGATCCGGATGTGTCGACTGAGTTCGTCCGACCGCGAGAATCTCCGGTCACAGTTGCCAACGGGACACGCGTAAGGTCGCTCGTGAACGGGGGTTTTGCTTGGACGGTTCGGGTACTTGCGGGACTTAACGGCAACGAATCCGAGTCCGAGGCCGGTCGAGGTAGTGCCATTTGTGGTGCCCGCGAAGGCACCACGCAACAGCTTGTGGTGGGCGGGATCTGGCTCTTGATGATTGGACAGATGATGTCGTTGGGTTGGATGATGGTAGGGGTGCTGGGTGTGGGTCAGCTGCTGTTGCTGTCCAGCATGCTGGAACTGTTGAGACTGCGTTGCCTGGAGGAATAGAATAGAATAGAAGGGCAATTTGCATTTCTCGGTTACTGCGCGACATCTGTTCATGATGCAGCAAAATGAGTGCTCTACTTTCACTTCTCTCAATAGGTGTCGCTCAATACATTCAATGCCCCTCCTCAACTCTGATGGTAGCAACGGAGTAACGGACACATACCGCCTTAATTGACCAATTTTTTGTTCCCGTTACGTGGATCGAAGAAAACTTGATACAATTAATTGGAAGATAACATCAGAACAGCAGACTCTTAGGCTATGTGTGGACTTGTGGATCATCATTTGGCACACGGAACTGAGACAGATTGAGAGCCATTTTATGCCGGAGAGTTCACAACGATTTCAAGTTCCACGCGTTTAATTGACGCGTAGATGTAGATCATAATAAAACGATTGATGCAGATGTCAAAAGGGAAATATATGCGTGAATTCATAATTGTACGTTTAAACTGTGATAGCTGAAGCCAATAAAATGACGATTGATTAAAAGGACAAAATAATCAAATCCTTTTCTGCTCCTCATCATCCCACTTATTGATACATATAGTGTTCACTCATGCGCATAATTCTGATCATAGTCAAGTTGAATTTGGTCAGGCGGGTTATTGAAGATCAACTTCATCAAGGCAGTACCAAGGAGTACTGCTTTGATAAATGCAATAAATCATGCGGCTCATTTAAAGGAGACTATCGCCAGTTTTAAAATCATTCCATCAATATTTCCTCATGATAACCCCAGCTGACAGCAGTCTGAGCGAATCATGGTCTCTCATTACACCAACCGCATGAATAATCTGACTGTTCAGCCATTCGAAAATACATCATCATAGACCCAATATTCGGAAACCCCAACATATGGACAGTTTGACTTAGGAACACTTGAAAACCAAAAAATCAGGCCCAACATCCGGACATTGGCTTGAGTTAGGGACACTTTTCTGCAATTTCTGCAACAAAATCAAAACTTTAAAAAATGCTGATAAACAGTAGCTGAATGGGTGGGAAAATGATGAGAGAAATACCGAAGGATTTTTCTTGCATAGATCCTAGGGTTGGAAATATCTGTTTCTTGCCTAATAAAAGCAACATTTATTGGCAATTATAAATACATAAATACATTAGTTTGTGCATCACCAGAGCACCTTCTCTTCTTATGTCCAGCATTTCATATGGATAGAAATCAGCTTAAGAAAGATTTAAAATTACTGAAATTCAATGAAGAGACACGTTTTGAAATCTTAAAGGATCAAGATAAACTGTTGGCCTTTTATGATTTCTCATCAAAGATTCTCTCTAAATTGTTTGTTCAACTAAACCTCATACAGAAGCAGGCTGAAGACCTTGTGCTTTAAATACAATTTTACTGCTACATTTTCTTCAATATTGGGGGATGTGTGGATGTATGCATATGTGTAGGATGTCCAGTTTTATTTGGTGGCGTGTGTTCTCTTTTGTTTTTGTCATTGGTTTGTGCTTTATTTCCTGCTTTGAAGTGATTGAATGTCATTGAATGTGAGTTGGGTTGGGTGGGGAGGGGGTTGGGATGCAGGAGTCTTGGTTGTGCCTTGTGAATGCTGAAAAGCGGCAAATAAAGTGTTCTGTTCATTCATTTGTTGGCAATTTCATCATGCAATGTCCTCATATGTTGAGTCAGTGTCCATACGTCAGAACTTATTTTTTTGCCTTTTCAATTGAAAAATAAATGTTCCTATGTTGAATGGTCTACATGTTGAGGTGTCTGCATGTGGGGGTCTCACTGTACCTGCATGCAGATTTATGTTCTTTGGACACACAGAAAAAAACATTCTATAGTATTTGTGCAGGAGATAATTAATAAAAATTTGAAAGATTTTCAACCTCGGGTGATGTGTGGTGATCCAACCCAACACCACCAGCAACACTTGAAGCCCCAATGGCAGCAGCTGAGGCACCAGCCAAATAAAACGCCTCTGCTGCAGAATGAGGGTGATGTTTGCCTATGCCAGCAGCAGCAGCCTGGCCCAACTGATGAATATCCATGTAGGGGTGATGGTGGTGGTGGTGGTGGTGCTGGCCCTGGTGGTGATGATGTGCACCACCAACCTGCACCCCACTGGGATGAGCTGCACGGTGATGGTGGTGGTAGTAGTAGGATGCATCATAGCTGGCTGCAGCTGCTTGCACACAACTGGCTGATGGAGGCACATCAAACTGGTGTGTGTAGTGCTATTTAAAAAAAATTGTTTTTCAAATCTAAGAAAGCCACGGATGAAAAGATGATTTGGAACAGTAGCATCAGGATGAGTGAACAGAACTTGAAGATGGTTTACCAAAACTGCAGAGAAATGTTTTTATGATTGTGAATACAGCAGTGACACCCCAAAATACAGAAACCCCAGCATACAGACAATTTGAGTCATTTGGGGACACTTGAAATGTTGAAAAATCAAACCCAAAATCCAGACAAATTCTCAACATAAGGACACTTTTTCAATAACATTTCTGGGAAAATTAAAATTAAAATGCTTGAGATACTGTATATTCATAGAAGTTGAACATGAATTTTATTAGCAATTCACACAAATAAGTAATAGTCAATTTTTTACTCATTATTTTGAGGATTCTCAATCATCTTTGCACAGTGCAAGATGTCTTTGAGATGTCTTTGTGTTTCTTTGATTTTTGGGGCCCTTTTGATGCCAGACAATCAGATTCTGAGTGGCTTTCATCTACACAGTCATATTCTGCATCTATCAGTCAAGAAACTCAAGAAACACATTTTATTTGATTTGTATTGGATTTATTTCCAATTTTTGATTAACTGGAGAACCAATTAAATGAGTTATCATTGATGGGAAAATGAGATACAACATACAGACATATTGGCAAAAAGACAAGGTCCTAATGCCAATCATGTCTGCATCTTGGGGTACCCCTACATTGCAGTCAGGAAGGGCAAAGTTGGATTTTATTCAGGGATGAGGAGTTACAGCAAAATTCCAAAAGTTGACTTTTTTTGCAGCTACCGCTAAACTGGGATCCTGCCCTTGAAGCTTACACCTTAACCATTGAATTTTGCAAAAATACAAGCCAAATATGGAAACAAAAAAATTGTCTGTGAAGATTCACTCTTTTCATTTCTGGGTAATTTTTTTCTGTGGAGAGACCAAGATTTCTCCCAACTTCACCCTGCACATACTGTGATTGTTTTTTTTTTTTACCTCATTCCAGAGAACACCCAAAACTGGCAAAAATGTCCAACTTTGCCACAGAATGGTTAAATTTTCCTGATGCCAACCCTGATTTTTCCCCCAAGGAACATTTTGCATAAAAATAAATTATACATGATGCACATGGAATACAATGAGTGTGAGGTAGACAAAATTCAACTTAGAGACCTTGTAAGGAATTATTTGCATTTCCTATTAAGAACTCTTTTGCAACTCTTTTATCCTTTTGTGTTCTATTATTGGTCTTCTGTTATTTATTCTTAATTTTTATATTGTGGAAAGACAACTGCAGAGAAGAGCAGGACAATAAATGTGCAAGTTCATAATTCGCATTCAAAATTTAGTGAACAATCTCCAAGTTTTTATCTTTGAGTGGTAAACTTGGGAAACAACATCTGGCAAAGAATCCCGTCCAATTAACCTTGATATTATTATCCTGATGCGTAACTTGATTAATTTTTCACCCAAGTTAAATTTTGCCCAAAAAAAATGCTTGATGGACATTAACCCTTGGAGGACAGCAGGTCAAGGTCCATCCCACAGCAGTGCCAGGAAATTATTGCAAGCTTGTGCATTTTGGTTTGACCTAAGGTCACTGAAGCAAAGCTTTGGCTGAATGGCCAAAGTCTGGAAAAATCTGGGGAAGGTTGTGTCTGAAATCCCTAAATGCTAATCCTATGAAAGTAATAATGTAGACAACTGCCACACAGCATCAAAGGTTAAGGAACATTTTTTTCTGCCAAAGAAGAAGAACAATCAAGGATTTTTCTGAACTTCAGCTCTCCTTATTATCATCTTTGCTTTTTTTCATTCCTTGTGACACAATGTTTTGCAAATAAATCCCAGCACTGCTGAACATGGGTTGAATAAAAATTTCATCCTACAGTAGTGCCACAAAAATTTTGCAAGTTTGTGCATTTTGGTTTGACTGAAGGTCATCAAAACAAAGATTTGGCAGAGTAGCCAAAATCCAGAAAAATCTGGGGAAGGTAAATGTATTGTGCCAAAATATCCTTAAATGCTAATCCTATGGAGAGAATGTGCAAAACTGCCACACAGAGACCAAGGTCTAGGAATTTTTTTCTGCCAAAGAAGAAAAACAAATTTTTTTCCAGACTTTGGATCTCCTGATCATCCCTGCTTTTTTGTTTTATTTTGTATGCCGCGTAGGCCAAAATTTAGCCATTAACCCTTCTGCAGCAAAGTCAGACTTTTTTTTGCTGATTTTGGTGGCACTCAAGAGTGGAATTAAAAAACCCCCAACAGTGTGTGCATGGCAAATTCAGGAAAAATCCTGGCCTTTTTTTTACAATTTTCCACAGAAAAATGTCACCTGAAAATGAAAACTTCAAGGCTCCCGTTTTTCCCCTGGCCTTGTGTTGTTTCCCCATTTAAAGATTAAATTAAAGCTTGAATGCCAGAAGCCCAGGTTAGAGGTCAATACAAAAAAAGTCCAACTCAGGACTTCCCGGGCATTTATTTATCCCTGGATAAAATATGACTTTGCCCTCCCCCACCTGGCAGTGGTTGCACAACCTTGCGCAAAAATATAATGCAGGCCCATTGGGAAAAAGTCCAACTTTGCCCTGGGCTGGAAAGGATGCTGCCACTGTCCAAGAGTTAAATCCCAGCACTGCCACCCATGGGTTAAACACAATGAGTGAGACCTTGAAATAATTCACCTGGGAGACCTGATAAGGCGAGAACGGCTTGTCAAACCAAGTTGTGAAATCCGGTCTCGGCTGGTACTGGTGCTCATCGTGGTAGAAAGCAGCAGCAGCAGCAGCACTGGCAGTTGGGAATTGCGGGGTAGTGGACGAGATCAAAGCGGACGACGAAGTGGCGCCGCTGCTGGCGCCGTGCGGGTAATAACTGGCGGCAGCCGCAGCCGCCGCCGCCGCAGCTGCAGCTGCTGCGGCGCCCCTCTGTTTATCCGCCTCGAAACACAGGGGTTGCGATGAGTAGGGCAAATGCTGATGCTGTTTGCCCTGTTGTGCTGGGTCCCTGGGCAATAAACCTGGGTTCGAAGCAGGGGATGATGATGATGATGGGACTTCAGTGGCCGAGAGTTTGTTGTGGCCGGCGGCACTTATTGGTGTTGGTGATGGGAAACTGCTTATTGCGGCTTCACCCAGGGTCAGGAGGTTTCTTTGGAACAAGTTGGCTGAGGAAGTCACTGCACCTGCAGGATTAGGACAAGAAAGCATGTGAAATACATGCTGGATATTTCTCTCTTGCTGCCCAAAGGCTCAGCATTCAGCAAGTTCCGCAAATTGGATCATTTAGCCCTTGTGCAGCAAAGTCCGGATATATTTGCAAAATGTTGTGTCACTGAGAACTGGAAATTTAAAAAATGCAACTTTTGTAGGATGGCCTGAGTCGGGAAAAAGTCCAACATTTTTTTCTAATCCAGCAGAAAATTTTGGATGAAAAATTAAAAAAATCCCTCACTGGGTGGCGTTTTTTCCTGCATTCCTGGTATAGGATCGGCATGGAGTATTCCTGAAAACCAAAGAGAATTTGCCTCCTGGATTTTTCCAGACTTGGGCCTTCTCAACCAGGGAGCATTTCAGCAACCTTGGGTCAAACTGAAATGCTCTACCCCCCAAAAATATCCCGACTTAGCCTCATGATGGAAATGAACTCTCTGCCATCTGAGGGTTAAAAAAAGGGGCTTGCTCAAGAAATGCAGAAGTTGACAATTTTTCAGTTCAAAAATATCCTCAGACTTCCAGCTTGGAATATTACAGTGATTTTCAAACATGATAAATTTTTGTCAGTATATACAGTAAAATGTATACAAAGCTGTATGCAGGAAAATTTTGTTACCGTGCAACAAATATTGTGACAACTCAATTTTCATCATAACAAACATTTTCAGTCCAGGCAGAAATCCTATAGAGTACATGTTATAAAAATCTTGGTACAACAAACTTGCCAATTCCAGTACAGTATGAAAAACTTTTTTGAGGAACATTTTGCAATTTCCTCATGAAAAATCCTCAACAGAGGCAGGCATGGTCTCAAATTTACCATTCAAAATGTGACCATGACTGGTTCTTGGGACATAGAGTCAACTCAAGGCCAAAAATTCACCAGAACCATCCTCTCTTTCATGTATTTATTTTCCTGGGTTTGGAAAGATGAGGTAAGTTGAAAAAATGAACCCAGCAAACCTCATGTTAGTAGGGATTTGTATGCTTGCAAAACCCTACTGATGCTTGAAAATTATATGCTTTTTGGGAACATCCACCCTTACAAATCTGTGCAAGAATTGCTCAGAAAAACTTAAAGTTAACAAAAAGTGATGTGTTCACCTTATATTTTTAGTAAATGTTTGTTTTTAAGATATAAATTTATTTTTGAAGATAAGAGCTTTTATGAACACTGGAAAACATCTGAAAAAGACACAAAAGGAAGGTTTGTTGTAATGAGACTTCACTGTATTATCAATTCTATTCTGGCCTTGCAAAACTGGCCAAGGTTATTAAAATACATTCAACTTTTTCAAAATAGTCAACTTTTCAGACCTATTCACCCAAATTCAACTCCCTCAACCACTTTTATCCTAACCAAACCCAAAGTAACCCAGACATTCCCAAATGAAAGTCTCAGCTGTTAAGCCTTGGGCAGCAGCTGTGGGTTCTTCTCCTTCTCTTGGCAGCAGGATTTTTTGCAGTCTCCTGCATTTTGGTCTGACTGAAGGTTACAAAAACAGAGATTTGGCTGAGTGGCCAAAGTTGGGATAAAAAAAGAAAGTCATTGTCCAACTAATCCCCTGATGCTAATCCTATAGCAAGAATGCAGAAAAAAATGCAACCCAACAGTAACTGTTTTTTCTTTTTTGAAAATATTTTTCTGCAGGATTGCCAAAAAAAAACTATTTGGGATTTTTCCCAACTTTGCCTCTTGTAATTCTTGTTTTCTCTTCTTTTTCTCTTTGTTTACTCCTTGTGGCACAAAATTTTGCAGATAAATCCCAGCACTGCCACCCAAGGTGTGGCAGAATAATTTGGTACATTCAAGTACCACAGAACTACTTGCAATGTACAACAAATTTGTCTGAGGAATAAACATGAACATTCAAGAACATTTGAGAATTTACTCCTTTTTTTCTACTCAGCCAATTTAGGATTGACCTGTGCATTCCTGAATTGAATCTTCTGTGAATCTAATCTTAGGGATAAACAAAAAATTGAAATACAATTTTATCCTTTTCTTTGGGATTTCATGAAATAAATCCCCAGCTGCACCCCACAGCTGATATTGTGTTTTATTTTCAAATTCAGGTGACCAGGTTTAGCAAACAGATTAGATCAAAAATTAGGATGGGTGGGTGTATGCATACCTGTCGGATGTCCAGTTTTATTTTATTACGTGGAGTGTGTTCTCTCTTTTGTTTTTGTCATTGGTTTGTCCTTTGTTTCATGCTTTGAAGTGATTGAATGTCTTTGGGGGGAATTGGGTTGGGTGGGGGAGGGGGTTTGGATGCAGGAGTCTTGGTTGTGCCTTGTGAATGCTGAAAAGCGGCAAATAAAGTTTTCTGTTCATTCATCATTCATTTCAAATTCAGCCTCCTTTCTTGTAAACTTAACTCACACAAGGGTTACAATCCACTTGAAGAGCAATGTAGGTCAAAAGCTGGGAATCAATTAAAACGCATTCCATAATTTGAGGCAAAGAATTGCAGCTCAATAATAACATCCTGGTCAGTTGCTCTCATTCACCTGAAGCAGCAGCAGCAGCAGTGAACGCGAAAAACGAGTCCACAGCCGGATCGTTGCTGGTCCTACTCGCGTCACCAGCGTGGTGACTACCACCACCAACACCACCCGCATGATGGTGGTGGTGGTGGTGGGAATGGTGGTGCAGGTCCTGCTGTGGCAGCAGCTTCCCGGCGCCACCGCTACGCGGCGCGCTGCTCACAAACGGACTGAAGATGCCCGCGGGCACGACGTCCGCGGACCGCGGCGACGAGGCGGCATCGTGCCCCGAGCCAGTGTCCATGACCATCGTGGCGGCGGCTGTTGTCGTCGTCGTCGTCGGCAGGGACGCTGTCGACGCCAGAGAACCCCGGCGACTAGCTTTTTATTTCCTATACTGCTGCTGGCGTCCGTGTTTGAAGCCCCGGCTTCGGCGCCACTCATCGGCTGCCATGTCAGCACCGATGGCGTTTTCAGAGTGGCGTATTTGAAACCCTCTTCTTTTGAGCAGCCTGCCTCTGCAAAAAAAAAAAGAGAATAATAAATGAATTTGTTACGTCCTGAAGCGGCGCAGCTGCTGCATCCAAGCACAACTGGCTGAGAAAACTTGTTGCATCTTAAAGCCAGTGATCTTTGCCAAAATCCTGTTTTGGAAAGACTCACTCAGCCTCACCCAAGACCAAGAAGTGGCCATCACTCCCTCGATTTTCCTAAAATTGGCCAATCCTGAACCAGGAAGAAATCACCTGATTTCTCCCCAACCCAGTCCAAGCACCTGGCTGTAAAAGCCTTCATTCCTCTTATTGGAGAGGAGAAGTGATAATCTTGTGTTAAAGGGCCTTTTAACTTAAATTATGTTATTCATTGTTCTGAGCTAACCAACCAATCTTACAATTGACTCTGCCATTCCAAACAACCATTTCATCAACAGCCAAATGACAATCTGCACAATGAGAATGAACTCCTCTAAAAAGAGTTTGAGTTCTTGTTCAAAACTTGCATTCTGATGGCTGCACAATTCAATTCCTTTGTCTGCTGGGATCCAATGGACCCATGACAGAATTCACACAAAAAAAGTTCAGTTGAATTCCACATAGGTGAGACAAGGTCTTGTCTTCCAATTGTGCAATTGAACATTGTGAAATTCAATAAGTGAAATATCCAATAAAAATCCAATGTATGTTATATTGGTATGATGTCTTATGGAGTCTTGGTTGTGCCTTGTGAATGCTAAGAAGTGGCAAATAAAGTGTTCTGTTCATTCATTCATGTCTTTGCATATATATGCAATGTATACTTACAACAATTATGGACACAGAATATGTGTCAAGGGATGGCCAAGTTTTGGAGATACATCAATTGGTTTTTTTCAAACCAAGAAAGTGCAGTAATTCCATTCCCCCGTTGACACATGTTCTAAAATTATTCCTTGCATCCACCATGGAGTAAGGATCTAGAATTGTTGACAATATTTCAATTCATTTATCTACCTTACACAGGATGTTGAAGTCCCATCTTTTCAGCCCCTGGCTCGTAATTTAACTTCATTGAACAGCTGACAGCAGATAAAAACTTAAAACCAGAGTCTATTCAGAAGGAAACGGTTTGAATTGAAACAGGGGAAGTGACAAGAAAATCAAGGTCATACTTGGATTATTGTAGAAATAATGTGGTTTTCATAGTTTTTGGTTGGAAAGTGTTTGCTGTCAAACTGAGCATAGTTTGTCCTAATAACTTTCCAGCATGAAAAGGGCGTCCAACATAGGAATGTGCCACAAAACATCGTGGAGTGTGCAGAATACAAAAAAAGAAAAACGTGGAATTACAGACCCTGTTAAACCACCCCCCCCCCCAATAAACTGCCTTCTTTGGTTCCTGCTAACATTTTGTCCCAAACAAATTGGCCTGATGTTGGAGGGATGTAAAAATCTCAATAGACCACCAACTGCCATCTGCAAAGGTTTTTTGCCCTACTTTTGATACATTCATTATGCAGAAGAAAAATCCCTGCTGACCAAAAGCAAAAATCTTCTGTGGACCAGCACTATTTTGTGGACCACAGGTTGGGGAAATCTGGTATACTTGATATGCAGGTGAACCTCAATAACTCAAGCCTCCTCAAGTCAAATACTCCCTAAGTTGAATTTTTTCAGGTCCCATTTGAATCCCCTTAGAAACAATAGATTAAAAACCTCTGTAGGCCAAAAGCTTTTCCCCTCAAACCTCCATAAGTTAAATTTTCTGTGGCCTGTTGAGCGTTGACCATTATTTTTTTGAAAGAAGAAATGAAATGAAAAACCATAAATGTATGGGTTTTAAAGGAGGTGAAAGACTTAATTGGGCATATGAACCCCTGCGTTCAAGTTCAACAGCCTTTTAACTCATTTAAGAGGCCATTTAAGCCCCAGAATATTACCATTTACATTTTTTTTTCAAGTTTTCCAGTTAAGTCTGATTTTTTTGCAGGTCCCTTGAAATTTGACTTAGTGAGGTTCAACTGTAAATTGAAAATGACATACGGTAGTCAAACCTGGCATGAGATTCAAGCCATTCAACTTACAAAAACAGTTGCCTATAGGGTCAATAATTATTTTGTTTATGCGATGCCAGCCTAAGATACAACTGATTGAATCAAATTCCATCATCAGCCTATTCATAATATCCCATTTGTGGACCACAGGTTGGGGAAATCTGGTATACTTGATATGCAGGTGAACCTCAATAACTCAAGCCTCCTCAAGTCAAATACTCCCTAAGTTGAATTTTTTCAGGTCCCATTTGAATCCCCTTAGAACCAATAGATTAAAAACCTCTGTAGGCCAAAAGCTTTTCCCCTCAAACTTCCATAAGTTAAATTTTCTGTGGCCTGTTGAGCGTTGACCATTATTTTTTTTGAAAGAAGAAATGAAATGAAAAACCATAAATGTATGGGTTTTAAAGGAGGTGAAAGACTTAATTGGGCATATGAACCCCTGCCTTCAAGTTCAACAGCCTTTTAACTCATTTAAGAGGCCATTTAAGCCCCAGAATATTACCACTTACATTTTTTTTTTCAAGTTTTCCAGTTAAGTCTGATTTTTTTGCAGGTCCCTTGAAATTTGACTTAGTGAGGTTCAACTGTAAATTGAAAATGACATACGGTAGTCAAACCTGGCATGGGATTCAAGCCATTCAACTTACAAAAACAGTTGCCTATAGGGTCAATAATTATTTTGTTTATGCGATGCCAGCCTAAGATACAACTGATTGAATCAAATTCCATCATCAGCCTATTCATAATATCCCATGATTCAAGCCATTCAACTTACAAAAACAGTTGCCTATAGGGTCAATAATTATTTTGTTTATGCGATGCCAGCCTAAGATACAACTGATTGAATCAAATTCCATCATCAGCCTATTCATAATATTCCACCGCAAAAAAATAAAATAAGTGGAGTAAATTCGGGTTCATATATTTCAGTACTGCGCCAACTACAGGAAATTATCCAGCAATGGCTTCTCATCAGGCGTCAGGAATTGGCCAATCTTCCAGACTTTGTCACGCCGTTATTGGCCGACAAGTTTCCAGTTCCCATTCAGAGCACGCAATCTCTGGCCAACATTCCACGGGCATATTTCGTAACCCATTGGACAAGGTGCCGTGTTTCTCTTCCTGCGGCGAGGACTGGAAAAGTCGAACCCGAAAAACCCCAGGAACGCGGGGTTGATGAAGTCAGCGCAAGATCGGGTTGAAGAGGCGAAGAATGTCCAATCGATCATGTGAACTGATTGTGTAGAAAGTGGGGCTTCATTCCAATCCGGAATCAATGGCATTTTGCAAGATTATAGTACAGCTGTACCTGTGACTAAAAAAAAAAGGTGACCTAAAAATGTGACTTAGAGAAGTCACATTTTTTTTTCATCCCCAACTTTTACTCTTCTAATCATTTTTGTTTCCCCCATTTTTTTCTACTCCTTGGGGACACACAATTTTGTGGATAAATCCCAGCACTGCAGCTCAAGGGTTAAAGATGTTTGTGCAAGCACCAAGTTTTGTGGAAAAAGTCTGACTTTGCCACCCGAGGGTTAATCCTATAAAGTATAAACTGTCCTGTTTTGGCTCCTGCTGGTCTTCCCCACAAAATAAATGATCAAGCAAGGATGACCAGTCCATCCCAGTTTATACCACACTGATGACAACATGAATAATTTTCAAAACGATAAAAAACAGGTTCCTTGGATTAATACCATGATTAGGTTTTTACAAGTTGGCAGAAATGCAGAGCAGAAAATCACGCTTGGGGTTTAAGGAAAGAAAGACAATTATATTATGAAAAACTTATTCTTGATGAGTCAATCTCAAATACGTTCATGGAAATAGTGTTTCATAATATCCTTGAACTTTATTAACTGGAAAAGGGCATTTTTTCACGCAGGAAATAGGAATAATGTTATCATAAACTCTTACAAAGCCTACGAAAAATAATTGACATAGAAATCTTTTAGCTCAAAATTTTTGAGTTACCAAGGAAAAAAAATATTTTTGATTTTTATTCCCGCAATAAACCTTTTTCCGAAACTAGAATATTGTATGGGAACCCGCGTTGATAAGACGGACAGAAGGTGATTCGAATATAAAAATTCAGCAAATGTGGAGCCAATTTTTGAATATTCAAAATATAAGCTGAGAACAATAAAGCATTGTATCGAGGATTAAAAAATAAAATAAAACTACGAACATCTTCGTTCACGTTCGGATCAGGAATTTTCGTGACGAGAAAATGAACCGTTTCCCCATGAGAACCCGAAGCCGTGTTTCGGGGCAACGAGCCGATCGAACCCGACGATTGGTCAATCGGCATCTCGGCAGTGGGCGGAACTCGTCACGCGACACCGACGTCGTTAAACCACCCCAAAAAACCTACCCTCCTTCTCTATATCGACACCCGAATCCCCTTCACTATACGAGCCTTCATCTATTGCTACCATGGACAAAAAAAGAAATACAGTGAGACCCCCACTTGCGGACACCTTGACATCTGGACAATTTGATGTAGGAACATTTATTTTCCCACAAAAAGGGCTCAACATGCAGACACTGACCCAAAATGAGGACATTGTATGATGAAATTGGCATTAAATTTCAGGAAAAAATATTTTCATCAGGCTGAATTTCAAGGAACAAGTATTTCCAACCCTGAGATCTATGAAAGAAAAATTCTTTGGTATTTCTCCCATCATTTTCCCATCCATTCAGCTAATTAAAAAGAGTACCTTTAGCATAGAGGGACTTCCTTCTCTCTTTGTGACTTGAATGTCATTCTTACAGATGCCAACATTTCAATGTGTGGGGTTGCAAACAATGCTGCATGACCCAAGCGCAGCATCCTTGCTTGGGCACGCACACATCTACAAGTCGCAGCAGCAACCTGTGGACCCGGAAGTGAAGTGGCACCTGGTTTGCCACATTGCGGTAAACTGGGTGATTAAGATATTTATCTGGGAACAAAAACAAATCCAGCAAAGGCTCCAAGCCTTCACTCTGCTATATGCTTTGCCTGATGGCAGATTGTTGGATTCTTTGGTCTCTGAGGAATTGTCTGTACAAATTATGTGCTTGTGTTTCGGTGTGTGTCTTAGAAATTCCTTTTGTTGGTTGTCTGTGGGTTGCTGAGTAAAGAGCTTGCTTAAGGGACTCCCATCTGGAGGATCCAGCCTCATAAAGGCTGAATGGTACTTCTTATTTCTTACATCAACCTTTGTCATTCTGGCCTGACACAATGAACTGTACAGCAGTATATTGTTCAATTCTCCAAATGTTCTCATTGGGTTGAAAAGATATTCCCTGAACCTAATTCAAGAGGCAAAAGAATTTTTTTTTCATGGAATTCTGAAGAATATTTCTTCCATAAAACACCAGATAAAAATTATATATGAGAAAACAAGACTCAACTTAGGGACAATTCAACATAGGGACACTCTTGATGCACCAATTATGTCCACATCTGGGGGTCTCACTGCGATCTTATCCAGCTAGCATCAAATATTCAATCAGAATTTCAGATCAGTCAGAATAATAAATAACTTTTCAAGCAGCCCGAGAACAACATCAATAATTATAAATCAGACAAATTGGGTACAAATAAGACCAGATCTCAAATTTTAAAGACTACTTAGAATGAACTTAAACTAAATGCACAAAAAAATAAATATTGGAGAGTATAGGGGAACCTCTTGAATGTTCCCTTAAAGATCACTGAATGATATTTATTCCTTGTTTATACCCCTTATTTATCCAAAAAGGAAAGAAATACAGTGAGACCCCCACATGCGGACGCCTTATTGACATGGGGACGATTGAACATGGGGACATTTATTTTTTAACAAAAAAAATCATAAAAAAGACCTGACATGAGGACACTGACTCAACCTGGGGCCATTGCAGGATGAAATTCCAAAATAAATTTTAGGAAAATTGATTTTTATAAGGCTTAATTGCAAGAAACAGATGTTTCCAACCCTAAGAACTACACAGGAAAAATGCTTTGGTACTTTTCCCAGCATTTTCCCATCCATTCAGCTAATTTAAAAAAATGCCCTACAGAGGTACTTCCTTCTAGCTCTCTTTGTGACATGGATGTTATTTTTCCAGATGCCAACTTTTCAATCTACTGTACAGAGGCACACTATTCAATGTTCCAAATGTTCTTATTGGGTTGAAAAGATATTCATTGAATCAAATGCAAATGGCAAAATTTTTTTTCATGAAATTCCAAAGAATATTTCTTCCATAAAACACCAATTAAAATTATACAATGTAAATCTATGGGAAAACAAGATTTGACTTGGGGACAATCCAACATACGGAAACTCATGATGCACCAATTATGTCTGTATCTGGGGGTCTCACTGTACACCATTTTATTACTGGTGGCAGCAGATCCGAAACTGCTAATGCTAAATAAAATGTCAAGATACAAAAACATGGGCTTTTGATTTATTTTGAAACTGCAAGGAAGCTTAGACTGAAAACAATGGCAGTTGTTCCTTGCTCTTGGGAGATGAAATGGTCTTTAAGGCTTGTGACATTCGCGTCGAGTTGTCACTATATCAAAGCTGATGATGCAAAGGTCGAGAGATGACGACGATTGTGACGATGAGAGCCGACAAAGAAAGAGATTCCATATAACGTCAGTCGCCTCGTCGAGATTCACTAGATAAACAACCTGGGAAACGTTACCCTTCAAAATAAATGCGACTCATCCAAAACCCGGTCCATACTCAACAAAGATTTTTCCGTGGTTTACTTTTTACAACTTCACTTTTTGAGGTTCATGATAGGAAATCTAAGATTTTCCAATTAAAAAGAAAATGTATTTTATTCAATCGCGAATATTTTTGCCCAAGATACATAAAAAGACATGAAAAAGTAATCGTCCAAGGCAGTTGAATTCCACCATCCAGGCAATTGAAAAAAAAGACGCATGCACCAGAATAATCGAACATTTGATTTGCTGATCTGAAAATATATTTGGCCAAAATAAATTATCCCAGCAATTTTGTCTGACAATCAGTCAAATGCAAAGGATTACAAATACAGTCAACCCCTGTCTAATGGACTCAATTCATGCAATAGACAAGTCTGTTGGGAAAAAAGTCCTTAGACAAATTCAATAATCTAAAAAAATTAAAACTTTCATTTGTCATCAACACTAATTTTGAACCAACAGAAGTTGGTTTGGCAGATTTCTTCTGTTGGGTGTGAGGAAAAACTGCCTGCAGAGCTGGTCTGTTAAGCAAAAATCTCTTACATAGGAGGTCTGTTAGGCAGGGGCCCTTTTGTAGGGGAACCTCTTGAAGGTTCCCTTAAAGATCATCAAAGGTTATTTATTCTCTGTTAACCCATTATTTGCCCTTGAGGAAATGAGGCATGTTTTTCTGGAATTAGAAATATATACACAGTGGTACCCCAAGATGTGGAAGTAATTGGTGAATCAAGAGTGTCCCTAAGTCAAAATGTCCCTAAGACAAGTCTCATTTTCCTTTAAACTTACATTATATAATTTTTAATTGGTGTTTTATGTACAAAATACTCTAAGAGAGAAGGAAGTCCCTCTATGCTGGAGGTAATTTTTTAATTAGCTAAATGGTTGGTAAATTGGTGAGAAAAATGCCCAAGAACTTCTCTTACATCAATTTTAGGGTTGGAAAAATCTGTTTCTTGTTTTCTGGCCAAAAATGTATTTGCAATTTCATCAAAAAATGTCCCTATGTTGAGTCAGTGTCCTCATGTAGGGCCTTTTTTATGAATTTTTTATGCGAAAGTAAGTGTCCCTATACTTATTGTACGCAGGTCAAGGTGTCCACATGTGGGGGTCTCCCTGTATACTTCCTTGAAACAAATCATATGGAACCAGTTTCAAGTTGCTTCTGTAAATTGGCAGGTTTACAAAGTTTCTGCTGATACTTGAGCTGGGACCAGCTTTGACAAAATTAGCCAGCAGGTTAAACAAATATAGCCAGTTTCTGTCTACTCAAAAATCGTCTTCAAACCAAGGGTTCTATTTTTTAAGCCGGGCTTTTGTCCCTTTGAAATCGATATGGAGTGTGAGTCTGGAGGCGTCGCTAAAAATCTTCTGTATCCAAGATATAAATAGAGACTGAGTTGTATCGGGCTCTTTGCCCATAAAATTCTTACAAAGTTTGTAAAACTTTTGTCATGTACTATTTAGTTCATTGAACCGAGTCCGAATTGTTATGAACGAATTATATTTCACCAAAGTATTTGGCGCTTTTTATTGACAGCCCTGTTTTCTGTGCCTAGTTTCAAAGTTATTTGCGCAAAAAATGTTGGTAATTGTTGCCATTCGAAGCGGGTTGTTTGTTCACTGAGTCAGAACTTGGACCTCGTCGTCGGAAAACCGATCCCAGGAATTTCTTCGTTTAGACTCGGAGGAAACAAAACCCAAACCTTCAACTCAAGAGGAAAAAACAAGGCAGGTAAAAAAAATTGGGAGTTTGAAATATATAGAGCTCGTAAAAACTCGCACAGAAAACAACGAGTTTGTTTGTGCATGCGACAGAGCAGAAGACTTTGCCAAAAATTAAACTTCATTAACCTGTTTCTTTTTCGTTCGTCGAGAATAAAGACCAACAACGACGTGGAAAAAATAAATTTAAAGAAAAACCGGCAGAAAATCGTCATTGTTTCAGTCNTCGTTTAGACTCGGAGGAAACAAAACCCAAACCTTCAACTCAAGAGGAAAAAACAAGGCAGGTAAAAAAAATTGGGAGTTTGAAATATATAGAGCTCGTAAAAACTCGCACAGAAAACAACGAGTTTGTTTGTGCATGCGACAGAGCAGAAGACTTTGCCAAAAATTAAACTTCATTAACCTGTTTCTTTTTCGTTCGTCGAGAATAAAGACCAACAACGACGTGGAAAAAATAAATTTAAAGAAAAACCGGCAGAAAATCGTCATTGTTTCAGTCTTTGCGGAAGCAGAAACTCTGCATGGGTCTTTATCACATGAAAATATTCTTCAAAAACATTTTTTTAAATAAAAAAGTTGAACAGAGCGTCACACACAAAAAATCAGTCTCGGCGAACTAAAAACCTTGCACTTTCAATTAATAAAATCGGAAGCATATAATCCCAGGATCACCAGCAGCAGAATTGTCTAATGATTTGAAATTAATTGTCATTCTCATTAAACTACTCATTATTTTGCAAGAAAAAAAATGGATGTGCATGTATGGTTCCTGCAGTATTCGCACTTCAATTAAGCCCGTCGTTAATTGCTTTCCATGGTTCGTTGTTCACACATTGAAAGCAGGAGACACGGTTTTCCCATTTTCTAATTCAGGTTTACATCCTTGTTCTGCCTTCAACGTCTAAATAAAATGTATTTCTTATTTCTATTCAAATTAAATTAAAAAATATATCCCCATAGCTTTTCTCTATAATTAGGTGATGTACTGGATGAGTCGCATTGACGAGATTTTAAAATTTAAATCCATTTAGACTACTTTCTCTTTAAACTTTTACAGGCGGCTAAGAGCTTCGGCACTAGCTTCTAAGTGGCTTTTCTTACTGAACCTGATTTTGAAAGTCAAGGGAAGCAATTTTTAGGACCTATAAAACATTCCAAAGAAAGAGAGAATTTCCTTTTCTAGATTTGAAAGGAAAATATCAGACATGGTCTATTGATTTGTTGAAAACATAATTCGGGAAATTCTGCTTGTCTGTATCACTTTTAGAGCATATTTCAAAAATAAATAGCTTTCCTCATTGTAATGATGGTTTTTTTTTTGCAGAATGCTCATCAGGGAGGCTTAATAAGAGAATAGTCAAAAGGCCACCAAAACAATTCAAGTTACAGAGGTTTGA
Organism: Notodromas monacha; assembly: GCA_905338405.1. Lineage (NCBI taxonomy): Eukaryota > Metazoa > Arthropoda > Ostracoda > Podocopida > Cyprididae > Notodromas > Notodromas monacha. The sequence goes on along the minus strand of CAJPEX010000084.1, from coordinate 25,957 downwards.
GAAGAAAAACCTTTGAATTTGGTAGGATTTTAATATATATTGTTACTCATCCTGGAATTCAACAGGGACTTGAAAAAATTTGACTTAAAGAGGTACAGTGGCCCCCTGCCTAACAGACCTCCCGCATAAGGGATTTTTGCCTTACAGACCAGCTCTGTGGGCAGTTTTTCCTCCTGCCCAACAGACAAAATCTGCCAAACAGACTTCTTTTGGTTTACAATTAGTGTTGACAATTGACATTTTAAATTGTTTAAAGAATTGAATTTGTCTATAGGACTTTTTGTTCAATGGACTTGTCCATTGCACAAATTAAGTCTGTTAGACAATGGTTGACTAAATTTGACTTCAGGAGGTTTGAGATCAACTGTAAAAGAGAAAAGCTTTCATAAATTAAAGGTGATCTCTGCTGGAAAAAAATCCGGCTTTTTCCACCATGATGGCCCAAATAATCATTTAACCCTTGGGCAGAGAAGTCAGATTATTTTTGCAAAATTTTGTTGCACCTCATCATCAGAGAGGTGAAGAAAGATTTGACAACAGGGGATTGAGGGCAAAGTCAAGAAAAATCCCAATATGTTTTTTTCCCTGGGTGCAGCAGAAAAATGTTGTAGGAAAAAAATGCTTTGTTAATTAGCAACAGGCTTTTCTCCATTTTATCCCTAAAGGTTTATTTCTTATTTTTATGGTAATAAATTTCATAGGAATAGTTTTTACATTCTATCTTTATTCCCAGAGCCATGGAATCATTAAAAAAATTATTAATACTGAAATTCAATTTAAAGATAAGTAAAAGCAAGACTTTGTTGTGTTATCATGAAGTAACTTTAGCTTTAATTTTTTTAATTTATGTATTTATTCTTCAACTTTGCCTCAGCCCACCTGGAAGGGTTTTCCTGACCTTAAAAAAACTGAAAATGCCAGAAATAATCCAACTCCAAACTGCAATGGGAAAGAACCCTCTGCTGCCCCAGGGACCCCAGAGTTAATGGGTCCTATATAGAGATTTCAAGCAGCTCAGCTAAATAAATGCTATATATGAGATGGAATTCGCGCAACCGACCTTGTTGCCCTAATTATATCCTCCGGGGATAACGATCCCCAATGAACGAGGCTTTAAAAGCTGGATTTTGTCTTAACAAGCCCCCCCCCCCCCAAATGCCCCCTTTTGTTGGCCTGCCTTCCGGGCGGCCATATTGCAACATGGAGCCTCGTTTATTATTATTTATTTTTTACATTCTGTTCTCCCAAACAAGCACTGAAACCGAATTCCTCTGGCCATCATCACCAGCTTCCTTCCGCTTGGGGTTGAGCAGCGTTTAGGGAGGGAAACGAGACCCTTTGAGTAATTCCTTCGGGTCCTTTTTTTGGGCCCGAGGATAAGAGACCTTACATCTGAAAATTTTGCCGAATTTTCGTTTGTATAATGGTTGAATTACCACAATAATAAGAAACCACAGGAGTCCTTAATGAACTTCAAACTGACGCACGTTTGAAACCCGTGTGGGTTTCATTGATTCACCTCAAGAGTGTTTCAAATACTTTTTGGGTCTTGCCAGCACATCATGGTGATAAGGCAAAGTATGATGCACATTCGAAATGGGTCAATTTTTGAAGGCCTGTGTCTCCCAGTCCAGAATAAATCTTTGATGAGACATGCATTAAAAATCAAATTTGTCAGGCTATTATATACCGAATTTACTCAAGTACCATGTGCACCTTTTTTCTCAAATTTCAGAAAAAAGGGGTGCGCGTCATAAGCGGGTACAAATTTTCAAGAAGTTTTAGGAAGTTATGTGTGCATTACACTTAATTATAATGGAGAAATTTTGAACAAATGTAACAAGAAAACTTTTTTGTACTGAAAATTTTGAAAATTGTTCCAATTTTTGTTCAATTCATGTGATCATGTCTGAAGTTACATTTTTTGAATTTATTCTCAAATTTTGTGGTTTTAGATTCACTAAAAATTGGGGTGCGTGTCTTCTCAGGTATAAGATTTTAGCCAAATTTTCAACTGAAAAACTCCTGTGCACGCCTTACTGGAGGGCGCATGGTACTCAAGTAAATATGATATATGTAAAGCTTATCAAATGATGTCCATATTCTTTGTTTAATAGCTAAATCAGTACTCTTGGTTTAAAATTCTGATACTAATTACGCCTGTCCACTATTTTCTGCCTTTCATTTTGGAAAATTGAGGGGGTTTGTTCAAAGATGGTACAGGTGATGACTCTCAATTTGGCCATGATCTGTTGTTGGACTAGGATTGAATTGCAAAGTGGTGAAATTGTAAAGCAACATCAAATGCAAGGTTTTCTACATCATCCTATTTGACATTTTTACCCATCTCCATGGGTTGAATTACAAGGCCTAGGTTGAATTGCAAGTCAACATCCCAGCAAATTTTACCAGCAAATTGCAGGATGGTCAAATTGTGTGGTCTGTATCACATGACCATGGCTTGATTCCTTGAATAATATGCTGCAGATTTAACCCAAAAAGAAAACAAGTAGTAATTTGATGAATACATACTCATATGTTTTGTACGTTTCAAATATTGATTGCTGTTGGGAACAATATGAAAATGCTTAATCATTCAATGAGTTAAGTGCTTCAACAATCAGTTGAAAAACCTGCTCAACCTAATGGAACTAAAATGTGTTTTCACCTGAAAATTAGCACTTGTTCATGATCTGTGCTGAAATTTTTGACCAGGCTCCCAAAATTTCAACATACCTGTAGTTGAAATCAACATTCAGAAGAACAAAATCAGAATTTTAATCTAAGTTTGATAGCTTATATGCATGATCTTTCAATTTTTTATGCATTGTATAATTTCATGACAGAATTCCCATGAAGATTAAGGCAAGAACTTCATTATCTGTATAAGAACCTTGGAGACGTTTTAAAAAGTGTACTTATATTCATGATATTTTATGACAATCCTCTCGCAATCAACTAACATTTTACATACGAGAAAATAAAATATGTATCATGTGCTTCACTTAGACTTTGCTGTAAGAAAAACACATAAATTCTCCAGATGATCAGAAGTAAAATTGAAGCAATTTCCCCGCTTCTCAATAATTAATTCCAAACAAGAAGATCACCTCTGTGTCCAATTCATCAGTTTTCTAAGTGATCTTTGATGGCTGATGAAAGCATGAAAATTTCAAGGAAATTAAAAAATAAAAAATAAACTGAAAACATTAAAAAGTTTATAAATACATATTTTTATTTCATTTTAAAGCTTTTTTGTCTGTGAATGATTATTTTCCATAAAAATGAATAGTTTCCTGAGTCAAATAATAGAAAAATGAATTTTAGCTCATTTAGTATTTTACTGCTGAATGTAAAGAGAAAATTGTTAAATCTACCCTTTAATTTTTAATATAAATTACATTGAAATTAATTTCTTTCGCAAAGTAAAAGAGATGCGATCGACCGAGATTTCTAAACATGTGCAAATCCAGTCACTCAATTTAAAGTGCCACTCTCCGTGCAAAATATGACACCAATTACATCGTAGATTTAATGACCAAACTGAACTGCTACCTTCTAAGACAGGCAACACAGCGAGGGAGCAAAAAGTGGGCTAATTGCTGTTCAAACAAGTTAAACAATAAAGGACGCCATGATGACAGTAACTCATTTTCTGTCGGAGACAAGATTCCAGGGGACATATTTGGAGCATATTTGCCAAGTGATAACAGATAGCACAACAACAGCAGCGGCAAAAAATAGGGTTGGAATCCATCCGTTGTCCAGCTCATAATGAAGAGCTTTGAACCAGTCCCTTTGTGAAGTAATAATTAGCCACCACTGATGACACAGAGATTTAAATAAATTTTATTTCATATTAAGTTCCTCACTGTTGACCAAATTTATGTCATTCCATGTTTTTTTTTTAATGAAATTTTGCAACTCTGAAAAACTGTGCGGCTTGATGGGGATTTCTGTCATATAAAAGAATAGAACATCATTCTGAAACCTTTTTGAGCCCATCATGGACATGCAAATTGAAAAAAAAATTTGTGGAACATCAAATTTTCCCAAAATGTACAGCAAACTGGCAAGGTTTTGTAAAAATGTTTTGTAGACTCAAAAGTTTTGCCTGAAAGACTCTACATTGGGACACTACAAGGAATCTACAGTGAGACCCCAAGATGAGGACATAATTGGTGCATCTCAAGTATCCCTAAGTTGAATTGTCCCTAAGTTGAGTCTTGTTTTCCCATAGACTTACATTTTATAATTTTTAATTGGTGTTTTATGGGAGAAATATTCTTCAGAATTCCCTGAAAAAAATTGCTTGCCACTTGAATTTGAATTAGGGAATATATTTTAAACTCAATAATAACAATGAATAGTGTATCTCTGTACTGTACATTGAAATGTTGACATGTAAAAAAATAACATTCAAGTGAAAAAAGTAGAAGTCCCTCATTCTATGCTGGAGGTAATTTTTTAAAATTAGCTAAATGATGGTAAATTGGTGAGAGAAATGCCCAAAAACTTTTCTTATATCAATTTAAGGGTTGGAAATATCTGTTTTTTATAATTTGGCCTGAAATGAATTTGCAATTTTATCACAAAATGTCTGTATGTTGAGTCAGTGTCCTCATGTAGGGCCTTTTTTATGAATTTTTTCTGCAAAAATAAGTGTCCCTATGTCCAATTGTCTGCAGGTCAAGGTGTCCCCATTTGGGGGTCTCACTGTACATCTTAAAGAAGGCAAGGTACACAAGTATTTTCTGATAAAATATCATTCAGTAAATTTGGGCCGTGTCTGTTGAAGGGATTCATTTGAACATGTGGACACCTTGACATGGGGACAATTTGACATAGGGGCATTTATTTTTCAATAAAAAATCATAAAAAAGGCCAGACGTACAGACACTGACTTGATATTAGGACATCGCATGATGAAATTGCCAAAATACTTTAGGAAAATTTATTTTTATTAGGCTTAATTGTAAGAAACCGATATTTCCAACCCTAAGAACTATGCAGGAAAAATACTTTGGTACTTTTCCCATCCATTCAGCTAATTTAAAAAATTACCTATAGCACAGATGGACTTCCTTCTCTCTTTGTGACTTGGACGTTAGTTTTACAGATGCCAACATTTCAATGAACTGTAGAGCAGTATACTATTCAATGCTCCAAATGATCTTATAAGGTTGAAAATATATTCACTGAATCAAATTTAAGTGGCAAACAAATTTCTTTTCATGGAATTCTGAAGAATATTTCTTCCATAAAACTCCCATTAAAAATTATATAACGTAAGTCTATGGGAAAACAAGACTCAACTTAGGGACACTCCTGATGCACCAATTATGTCCTCATCTAGGGGTCTCACTGTACACGAATCTCCTTAGTAAAATGACTTGTCCAATGTCTTGACCAAGCCTGGCTTTACACACAAAAATATTGTGGCAATCCCAGAGGAAAAGGAACCTTCAAAACTTTCCCTAACTGCATAACGGTTTTCCAGAGCATTTCTATGACGTTAACGGAAGATTCTCTGTGACTTATTACGAAATATCTTGGGTCAATGACGAGTGGACACATCAGCTGGTTATTCCAGGTTTCCAAGAAAGCTTCGTCTAACGGGACTCCCTTTCTGAAGAGAGAAAACACTGTAATAAAAAACCCGATTTTTCTTTTGTTTCTGTCTTTCACCGTTCTCCAGTGTGGCGTTTTTTTTTCAGTTTCATTACCTTTATTTGAAACAATTTCCCATTCCTTTCCGGGTCGAAAAAGAATGGGAGAAAGTGACGATATGATAACGGGACAAGGTTATGTTGACTTGGGTATCATCAAATAAAGATTGAGGGCAGTTTCCAATGTGTGGAAACCAGAGGAATTCAACAAAATACAAGACGCTGGAATAAAAATTGTTTCAAGGAATTTGATTACATTTTCTTGAATTAAATTTCTTTGAGTGCTCCTTGAGACCAACCTGTTTATCAAGATCTGGTGGCTGTCCTTGGAAGTGTGGCCATTCAGACCTACATCAATGAATGCAATCATTGTTTATAATGACCTTTGTTGGTCCAAGTTTCTGGCACTCAAAAGGTACTTAAAATGTCATTCAGAGATTCACTATATCCCATGTTGACATACTAATAATTTTGCCTTGTTTCCAGGCCATGGGAACCACCCAGAAAGTTTTCTTGGAGAGAATTAAAAAGATTAAAAGCTAGAAGAAAAAAAAACAGAGCCAAAAGAGTATGTGGTGTGAAAAGATAAAAAGAATTTGTGTACATGGGTCCAAGCTTGTTGTCTAATCAGAAGCAGCAAGTCTAGTTATAAGACAAAACATTCTTGGAAACCATGAATGACCAGCTAAACAGTTGACTCAGTGCTTGTGGGGATTTTTTTCAAGGGGTGTCATGTTTTTTGCCAAAGTTACTCAATATTTTTGAGGCAAATTGTTGAAAGGGACAAATGACAAAGATAGTTGACAGCCATTGAGTTGTCAGCAGCAACTAAAATCCCCCATTTGGAATGCTGGTAAATTTGTCAGGCCGGAATCGACAAAGAACTTATAAAATGCATGGACAAAGTCACTCAGCCTTCAACGGCTGGATCCTCCAAAAGGGAGTCCCTTAAAGCTGCACTCTTCTTTAATAGCAGACCCACCGTCAACTGCAGAAGGAATAATCTACAAGACTCTTGCAAACACACACTCAAATATCAGTTCAGACAAGACAATCTCTCAGCAGGAATAAATCCAACAACTGCCATCAGGCAATGCTCCAGGAGAAGTGAAGTCTTTGGAGACTTTGCTGGGCTTCCGTTCTTGGCCCAGATTCATATTGCTAATCACCCGGTTTGCCGCATTGCGGTAAACAGGGTGCCAATCCACTTCTGTGTCTGTGGGCTGCTACAGTTGACATAGGTGTGCCCAAGCAAGGATGCTGCGCTTGGGTCATGCTGCGTGTACGCGACCCCACAAAATTAACCCTAGAAAAACAAGCAAAGCAGGGCCACCCATCACCAGATAAGGCATTATGGTTTACAACCAGGTGGCTGACAAATGTGCACCAAAATACAAGTCTCAAAACCATAAAAAAAACTTAAGCTTCAAAAATTGAGATTGAGGCAGGAAAAGTATTTCCAACTGCAATAAATGTCCACCAAACAGAACAGTGTAAAATTGACAACTTTTTTTCTGTCATTGTCTGAGAAGCCTAAAAACAATTTTTGGTCCAAATTCATACTACTGTCCCTCTCTGTTAAATTAGGAAATCCTGGCAGAAGTTTCCACTTTTAAAATTATAAAAAATCCCCACTGCCTTCTCAATCAAAGGGTTTCAACCTGTGTTTATACAGAATTTCCCCCTCAGTTGTAAAAATTCATTTGGAATACTGTTCATCCATCTCCTTGATAAAATAACTGGGCCAATGCCTTGACCAAGTCTGGCTCCAAGCATGGAAATATTGTGGCAATCCCAGCGGAAAAGGAACCTTCAAAACTTTCACTAACCACATAACGGTTTTCCAGACCAATACTATGACGTTAACTCGTTATGTTGTCAGTGAAAGTATTCACCGTTCCTTTCCCTACCCGGTGTTGGGATATATCTATGCTCTGGGGCCCAGCAATATTACTATAAAAACCGGAAATATAATCTAAAATAATACTTGAAGCAAACAGGATGACAGGAACAAAATGCAATCAGTTACATTCATGATAGAAAATTGTGATGGTCACCTATACACTGCTTGGCATCAGGAAATCTCACTGTAATGCATATTTATGGAGCTAAATTCCCTAGTTTAAAAGGGCCAAGATAAACTGCTAACCTAATATGATTTCTCATCAAAGATTGCTTAATCAACTAAACCTTATCTGGGAGCAGGCTGAATGCTTGTGCTTTAATTTGGGTTTAGTAATTACCTTATGCTGCAATTCTTATTATGGATATTTTGTTCTGGTTATTCGGGAAGGGAAGAAAGTTTATTTATTTACTGTATTTACTCAATTACCATGCCCACCTTTTTTCTCAATTTTCAGAAGAAAAAAATGGGTGCGCATCATAAGCAGGTACACATTTTTCAAGAAGTTTTAGGAAGTTATGCATGCATTATACTTGATTATAATGGAGAAATTTGGGAAAAATGTAATAAGAAAACTTTTTGTACTGAAAAAGTTGAAAATTAGTCAGATTTTTGTTAAATTCATGTCCAAAGTCAAATTTTTTGTTTTCATTTTCAAAATTTTTTCGTTTTAGATTCACTAAAAATTGGGGTGCGTGTCTTACTTGGGTATACAATTTTAGCCAAATTTCCAACTGAAAAACCCCTGTGCGCACCTTAATTGAGGGTGCATGGTACTTGAGTAAATATGGTACATCAGTTTTCAATTGTAAATGTTGGGATGCATTTCATTTTCTTTCAATATCCATGAACAGTTTATTTCTCTATTTTCCATTCTCATGTGATGGAATGTGTTTGAATGAATGTGGGATGGGGAGAGGGTTTGGATGTGGGAAAATCACTTGAACCTTGTGAATGCTGAAGAGCAGAAAATAAAGCTTGGTGTTCAATTCAATCCAATTCAGTTGTTCAAAAAGAAATTCATTATTGGTCTTTGATGAGAAATTTTTTTGAGAATATTGTGATTACAATAGACTGGTTGAACCTCTGTAAGTCAAACCTCCCTAAGTCAAATACCTCTTAACTCAATTTTTTTTAAAAGTCCCCATCTGAATTCCCTTAGAAACAATGCATTAAAAGCCTTTCTAACTCAAAATATTGTTCTCCATAACATCTGTAAGTTGAATTTTCAGGCGCCTTTTGGTCACTATTCCCTTAAAATATGAAAAAGAAAATCAATAAAACAAATAATGTTATGCATATTGATAGAAATGGAAAGAATAATTATGTAAATGAATCCCTGCATCCAAGTTCAGCAAGCTGTAAACTCACCAAGAAGCAAGTTTAGGCCCAGAATATCCTCATTTACAATTGCCTGAAATTTTTCTTACTTATCCTAGCTGCAAAAATGATTGTTTCCCTAACTCAAAACCTCCAAAAATTAAAACATCCCTAAGTCAATAAGGTTATGTCGACTATTGGGTATCATCAAATAAAGATTGAGGGCAGTTTTCAATGTGTGGAACCCAGGAGAATTCAACCAAGAACAATAGACGCTGTTTTGTAAATTGTGTGAGGAAATTTGATTAAATTTTCTGAAATTAATTTTTCGAGTGTTCTTTTTTGAGACCAACTCAGTTATCAAGGTCTGTTGGGTGTCTTTGGAAGTGGGGTATTAATCTCTTAATAAGTGTCCTTCCAGAAAAGAGTGAGGCAGGAAAAAATATTTTGATTTGTTCAAATGGTAGAAAAAAATGTGGTCAAGTCAAGTGTCATTAAACCACTAATATCTCTCCAACATTATTTTTGGCAGGAAAGGGATTCTTACAATTTTGAAAATGGATTTAAATTGCTGACACAGAAAGGCACCAGCATTTATACTGAAGCAGATTTGGTCAATGATAAGCCAATGAGTTGACAAGTATCAGTTGGCCATTTTTGCAAAAATCTTTTTTAACAGGCCACCCTTTCTGAAGATATTTTTAAAAAATAAGGTTGTATTGTATCTGGAAAAGTTTAAATACACATTTGATGAAACTCACAATTGATGATGCATGTTCTACACTTGGAATTATGCATTGATTTGACATTAAACCTCAAGATATATTTTCATAATTTCCAAATAAATCCATTTGTTCCCTCTCTTTATCTCCTGTGATAACATTTATGCAGTGACTAGGTCTGAAGTGCTTTATGACCCCATTTCTAATGACAGCCATCAGACCTGGATAAACTTTTCAGTTAGAAGACAATCAGAAGAGATTCCTTTAAGAAAATGATCAATTGGATTGAACTTTAGTGGTTCAGGTTTCTTGTATTCAAATTGGACTCTCATTTTATTGGACTAGACATGAGAGAACCGTATAAAAATAAAATTGCATGTCTATGCTGCATGTTTCTCTCTCTATTTATGCTTTATATGAATGAATGAACAGAGCACTTTATTTGCCGCTTTTCAGCGTTCACAAGGCACAACCAATACTCCCGCATCCAAACCTCCTCCCCACCCAACGCAACTCCCCCCAAAGACATTCAATCACTTCAAAGCATGAAACAAAGCACACACTTTATATACTGAAAAAATCCTCATAGAGGCAAAGAGTGGTGATAAACAAGAAAGAAAACCAAACAACACATTAATGGACAGGGTGAAGCATGCTATTATACTACTGTATTAGTATATACTGTACAGTTTGTTTATAAATCTTCCACTTCCCAATTCAATAAAAATGATCTCTTTCATCTGGAAAAGTTCATGTGTGTGTTTGATGAAATTCAGGATGGATCATGTGGCATTAAACCCCATTGTTTTTTCCCTAATTTTCAAACAAATCAGTTTTCCATGGCTCATAACCTCCTGTGATAAAAGTTGTTCAGAGATTAGGTCTGAATGCAGTTTATGACCCCAGCTCTAATGACAGACAGCATCAGACCTTGATGAACTTGTTTTACTCAAAGAACACTTCAGAAAACCATTCCTTAAACAGTTATCCCTGATTGATAATGGTATAATACTGGTTTGCACTGAATTTTGCTGGTCAAGTTTTATTGCACTCAGATTTTACTTGAAATGCAATTCACTACCCATTGTCCACATATACCCATATGACCTTGTCAACAAAGGGTTGGTGTTTTTTGGTTTCAAAAAGAATTTCTTTTACTTTTTATGTTGGATCTTCTTGTTTTTGAGATTACGTTTTGCCACACACGTCCCTTTTCTTCTTTTATTGTAGGACTCCACCCTCCAACTTTTTTCTCCATACATAAAACTGAGTCCAGTTATAGACGATGCATTCTTGATGGACATCACCAATGACCAGCTACTGACCTGTCGGCTAGTCGCTGACCCAATCTGTTTCCTGACAGAGCCACAGATATTCTTTAGGTAAAGTCGTTGTAATATTTGAGGAAACGCAATACAACAGTCACTTTCATAAGTGGCAAGGAAAGGGATGGGCCACAACCCTATATAGATACGAGACCCCGGGTCGTTATAATGATATTTTTGGCCTTTATATTAGATTTTATTATGAACTTCGTCACACGATGACAGGAACAAAATGCAATCAGTTACATTTATGTTAGAAAATTGTGATGGTCACCTATAAACTGCTTGGCATCAGGAAATCTCACTGTAATGCATATTTATGGAGCTAAATTCCCTAGTTTAAAAGGGCCAAGATAAACTGCTAACCTAGTATGATTTCTCATCAAAGATTGCTTAATCAACTAAACCTTATCTGGGAGCAGGCTGAATGCTTGTGCTTTAATTTGGGTTTAGTAATTACCTTATGCTGAAATTCTTATTAGGGATATTTAGTTCTGGTTATTTGGGAAGGGAAGAAAGTTTATGTATGTATTTACTGTATTTACTCAAGTACCATGCCCACCTTTTTTCTCAAATTTCAGAAGAAAAAAATGGGTGTGCATCATAAGCAGGTACAAATTTTTCAAGAAGTTTTAGGAAGTTATGTGCGCATTATATCTAATTATAATTGAGAAATTGGGAACAAATGTAACAAGAAAACTTGTTTGTAGTGGAAAAGTCAAAAATTGATCCAATTTTTGTTCAATTCATGTATAAAGTCAATTTTTTGAATTTATTAGCAACATTTTGTGGTTTTAGATTCACTAAAAATTGGGGTGCGTGTCTTACTTGGGTATATGATTTTAGCCAAATTTCCAACTGAAAAACCCCTGTGCGCGCCTTAATTGAGGGTGCATGGTACTTAAGTAAATTTGGTACATCAGTTTGCAATTGTAAATGTTGGGATGCATTTCTTTTTCTTTCAATATTCATAGACAGTTTATTTCTCTATTTTCCTTTCTCATGTGATGGAATGTGTTTGGATGAATGTGGGATGGGGAGGGGGTTTGGATGTGGGAAAATCACTTGAACCTTGTGAATGCTGAAGAGCAGAAAATAAAGCTTGGTGTTCAATTCAATCCAATTCAGTTGTTCAAAAAGAAATTCATTATTGGTCTTTGATGAGGAATTTTTTTTTGAGAATATTGTGATTACAATAGACTGGTTGAACCTCTGTAAGTCAAACCTCCCTAAGTCAAATACCTCTTAACTCATTTTTTTCAAAGTCCCCATCTGAATTCCCTTAGAAACAATGCATTAAAAGCCTTTCTAACTCAAAATATTTTTCTCCATAACATTTGTAAGTTGAATTTTCAGGCGCCTTTTGGTCACTATTCCCTTAAAATATGAAAAAGAAAATCAATGAAACAAATAATGTTATGCATATTGATAGAAATGGAAAGAATAATTATGTAAATGAATCCCTGCATCCAAGTTCAGCAAGCTGTAAACTCACGGAGAAGCAAGTTTAGGCCCAGAATATCCTCATTTACAATTGCCTGAAATTTTTCTTACTTATCCTAGCTGCAAAAATGATTGTTTCCCTAACTCAAAACCTCCAAAAATTAAAACATCCCTAAGTCAAATTTTTTTCCTGGTCCCTAAAAATGTGACTTAGAGAGGTTAAACTGTGTTATAGTCTTGCTAAATGCCATTGATTCTGGATTGGAATGAAGCCCCACTTTCTACACAATCAGCTCGCATGATCGATTGGACATTCTTCGCCTCTTCAACCCCGCGGTCCTCGGGTTTTTCGGGTTCGATTTTTCCAGTCCTGCTCGCCTGTATACATTTGAGGTTCAAATTTATACAGAAATACACACCTGGAGCGCGAGGAGGAAAGAATTCAGCAACAACTCAGATTTCGGTAGCCCGTTATTTCCCAAGACTATTATATAGACAAGACTATAGAGTATGGACTCAACTGGGTTCCGAAACCGTGAAAGGGGTGTACCAGAATGTCGGCACACAAGATGGCGGCAGTGTTGAGGCATTCCTGGCGTGCCTCGGGATCCGTGGCCGAGTTTTATATACCGATCGTGTTCCCTTGATGGTTAAAAACGCGGGGCCGCGTTTCTCGCGAGCCTTGTCCCCCCATCATTGTTGCAGCCACCTCCTTCAACCCAACCCCATGGCCATCATCATCATCATCATGAACATCCTGGGCTATTTATTTATTCTTTCTTTCATGTGTGTACACTGTACAGTGAGACCCCCACATGCGGACACCTGAACCTGCGGACAATTTGACATAGGAACACTTATTTTCCCCAAAAAAAATTAATAAAAAAGGCCCAGCGTGAGGACACTGACTCAACATAGGAACATTTTGTGATAAAATTGCAAATATGTTTCTGGCCAAATTACAAGAAACAGATATTTCCAACCCTAAAATTGATGTAAGAAAAGTTCTTGAGCATTTCTGTCACCAATTTCCCATCCATTTAGATAACTTTAAAAAATTATCTGCAGGATAGTTGGACATCCTTCTCTCTTTTTCACTTGAATGTTATTTTTACAGAGAATGCCAACATTTCTATGTACTGTACAGGAGGTATCAGTATTCAATTTCCCAAATAAATGTCTGTATTGTCGTGAAATATATCAATTGAATCAGTTTAAATTGGGAGACAATTTTTTATTTCCATGGAATTATGGTGAGTATTTTGTACATAAAACACCAATTAAAAATTATATAACATAAGTGTAAATGAAAATGAGACTTGACTTAGGGACATTTCAACTTAGGGACACTCCTGATGCACCAATTATGTCCACATCCTGGGGTCTCACTGTATATTTGTGCATGTACAGTATTTATTATCTATGCTCCCCCTCCCCCTTACCCCTATAGGGCCATTATTTTTCCTCGTCGTCGGAGATTCGACATTCATAGAGCAGGAATCACCAGGTGGAAGTCATACCTGTCATTCGTGAACTCTTTATTCGACCCGGGGTCTTGAAAAGTGGGCGTCGATTCCCCACATTTAAGAATCGGGGCATTTCTGACATTATTAGTATCGTCGTATGTGCGGTGATTTGCATGGCTTATACGAATTTCTAGGATGTTTGATTATTGGAACTTATATGAGGGGTTGAAATTCCATGAATATGAAATCAATTCCAGACATAT
>CAJPEX010000084.1:0-10728 GCA_905338405.1 Notodromas monacha | reverse complement strand
GATGAAATTCAGGATGGATCATGTAGCATTAAACCCCATTGTTTTTTCCCTAATTTTCAAACAAATCAGTTTTCCATGGCTCATAACCTCCTGTGATAAAAGTTGTTCAGAGATTAGGTCTGAATGCAGTTTATGACCCCAGCTCTAATGACAGACAGCATCAGACCTTGATGAACTTGTTTTACTCAAAGAACACTTCAGAAAACCATTCCTTAAACAGTTATCCCTGATTGATAATGGTATAATACTGGTTTGCACTGAATTTTGCTGGTCAAGTTTTATTGCACTCAGATTTTACTTGAAATGCAATTCACTACCCATTGTCCACATATACCCATATGACCTTGTCTTGTTTCCCAACCACAAAAAACCAAAGTTTTTCTTAAAGAAAATGAAAAATACAACCTAGAAGAACAAAAACTCTAATGCAAAACGGTGTGTGCAGGGAAAAGAAGAAAATAACATCCTGATGTGGGAGTATTGGTTGTGCCTTGTGAACGCTGAAAAGCGGCAAATAAAGTGCTCTGTTCATTCATTCATATATAGCATAAATAGAGAGAGAAACATTCAGCATAGACATGCAATTTTATTTTCATAGGGTTCTCTCATGTCTAGTCCAATAAAATGAGAGTCCAATTTGAATACAAGAAACCTGAACCACTAAAGTTCAATCCAATTGATCATTTTCTTAAAGGAATCTCTTCTGATTGTCTTCTAACTGAAGAGTTTATCCAGGTCTGATGGCTGTCATTAGAAATGGGGTCATAAAGCACTTCAGACCTAGTCACTGCATAAATGTTATCACAGGAGATAAAGGGAGGGAACAAATGGATTTATTTGGAAATTATGAAAATATATCTTGAGGTTTAATGTCAAATCAATGCATAATTCCAAGTGTGGAACATGCATAATCAATTGTGAGTTTTCATAAAATGTGTATTCAAACTTTTCTAGATAAAATACAACCTTATTTTTTAAAACTATCTTCAGAAAGGGTGGCCTGTTAAAAAAGATTTTTGCAAAAATGGCAAACTGATACTTGTCAACTCATTGGCTCATCATTGACCAAATCTGCTTCAGTATAAATGCTGGTGCCTTTCTGTGTCAGCAATTTAAATCCATCTTCAAAATTGTGAGAATCCCTTTCCTGCCAAAAATAATGTTGCAGATATATTAGTGGTTTATTGACACTTGACTTGACCACATTTTTTTCTACCATTCGAACAAATCAAAATATTTTCTCCTGCCTCACTCTTTTCTGGAAGGACACTTATTAAGAGGGATTAATACCCCACTTTTAAAGACAGCCAACAGACCTTGATAACTGGGTTGGTCTCGGAAGGAACATACACAAAAATTTAATTCAAGAAAATGTAATCAAATTTCCTCACACAATTTACAAAACAGCGTCTATTGTTCTTGGTTGAATTCTCCTGGGTTCCACACATTGAAAACTGCCCTCAATCTTTATTTGATGATACCCAATAGTCGACATAACCTTGTCCCGTTATCATCGTCACTTTCTCGGATTCTTCTTTGACCGCGGAAATGAATTGTTTCAAATAGAGGTAATGAAGCTGAAAGGGAAAAAAAGCCACACTGGACAACGGTGAAAGACAGAAACAAAAGAAAAAGCAGGTTTTTACTATAGTTTTTTTTATCTCTTCAAAAAGGGAGTCCCGTTAGCTGACGACGCTTTCTTAGAAACCTGGAATGACCGATGTGATGTGTCCACTGTCATTGACCCAAGATATTTCGTAAGCCACAGAAAATCTTCCGTTAACGTCATAGTATTGGTCTGGAAAACCGTTATGTGGTTAGTGAAAGTTTTGAAGGTTCCTTTTCCGCTGGGATTGCCACAATATTTCCATGCTTGGAGCCAGACTTGGTCAAGGCATTGGCCCACTCATTTTTTATCAAGGAGGTGGATGAACAGTATTCCAAATGAATTTTTACAACTGAGGGGGAAATTCTGTATAAACGGAGGTGGAAAACCTTTGATTAATGAGGCGGTAGGGATTTTTTATAATTTTAAAAGTGGTAAAAAATTTTAAATAATAAAAATTAAATATAAAATTTTTCATTTTATTTTAAATTAACTAAGTTACTTCTGCCAGGATTTCATAATTTAACAGAGAGGGACAGTAGTATGAATTTGGACCAAAAATTGTTTTTATAGGCTTCTCAGACAATGACAGAAAAAAAAGTTGTCAATTTTACACTGTTCTGTTTGGTGGACATTTATTGCAGTTGGAAATACTTGTCCTGCCTCAATCTCAATTTTTGAAGCTTAAGTTTTTTTTTTATGGTTTTGAGACTTGTATTTTGGTGCACATTTGTCAGCCACCTGGTTGTAAACCATAATGCCTTATCTGGTGATGGGTGGCCCTGCTTTGCCTGTTTTTCTAGGGTTAATTTTGTGGGGTCGCGTACACGCGGCGTGACCCAAGCACAGCATCCTTGCTTGGGCACACCTATGTCAACTGTAGCAGCCCACAGACCCAGAAGTAGATTGGCACCTGGTTTACCGCAATGCGGCAAACCGGGTGATTAGCAATATGAATCTGGGCCAAGAACGGAAGCCCAGCAAAGTCTCCTAAGACTTCACTTCTCCTGGAGCATTGCCTGATGGCAGTTGTTGGATTTATTCCTGCTGAGAGATTGTCTTGTCTGAACTGATGTTTGAGTGTGTGTTTG
Source organism: Notodromas monacha (assembly GCA_905338405.1). NCBI lineage: Eukaryota > Metazoa > Arthropoda > Ostracoda > Podocopida > Cyprididae > Notodromas > Notodromas monacha. The sequence continues at coordinate 8,031 of CAJPEX010000084.1, read as the reverse complement.
CAAGAGTCTTGTAGATTATTCCTTCTGCAGTTGCCGGTGGGTCTGCTATTAAAGAAGAGTGCAGCTTTAAGGGACTCCCTTTTGGAGGATCCAGCCGTTAAAGGCTGAGTGACTTTGTCCATTCATTTTATAAGTTCTTTGTCAATTCTGGCCTGACAAATTTACCCGCATTCCAAATGGGGGATTTTAGTTGCTGCTGAAAACTCAATGGCTGTCAACTATCTTTGTCATTTGTCACTTTCAACAATTTGCCTCAAAAATATTGAGTAACTTTGGCAAAAAACATGACACCCCTTGAAAAAAATCCCCACAAGCACTGAGTCAACTGTTTAGCTGGTCATTCATGGTTTCCAAGAATGTTTTGTCTTATAACTAGACTTGCTGCATCTGATTAGACAACAAGCTTGGACCCATGTACACAAATTCTTTTTATCTTTTTACACCACATACCCTTTAGGTTCTGTTTTTCTTCTTCTTGATTTTAATTTTTTTTAATTCTCTCCAAGAAAACTTTCTGGGTGGTTCCCATGGCCTGGAAACAAGGCAAAATTATTAGTATGTCAACATGGGATATAGTGAATGTCTGAATGACATTTTAAGTACCCTTTGAGTGCCAGAAACTTGGACCAACAAAGGTAATTATAAACAATGATTCCATTCATTGATCCAGGTCTGAATGGCCACACTTCCAAGGACAGCCACCAGATCTTGATAAACAGGTTGGTCTCAAGGAGCACTCAAAGAAATTTAATTCAAGAAAATGTAATCGAATTCCCTGAAAGAATTTTTATTCCAGCGTCTTTTAATTTGTTGAATTCCTCTGGTTTCCACACATTGGAAACTACCGTCAATCTTTATTTGATGTTACCCACGAGTCAACATAACCTTGTCCCGTTATCATATCGTCACTTTCTCCCATTCTTTTTCGACCCGGAAAGGAATGGGAAATTGTTTCAAATAAAGGTAATGAAACTGAAAGAAAAACGCCACACTGGAGAACGGTGAAAGACAGAAACAAAAGAAAAATCAGGTTTTTTATTACAGTGTTTTCTCTCTTCAGAAAGGGAGTCCCGTTAGACGAAGCTTTCTTGGAAACCTGGAATAACCAGCTGATGTGTCCACTCGTCATTGACCCGAAATATTTCGTAATAAGTCACAGAGAATCTTCCGTTAACGTCATAGAAATGCTCTGGAAAACCGTTATGCGGTTAGGGAAAGTTTTGAAGGTTCCTTTTCCTCTGGGATTGCCACAATATTTTCATGTGTAAAGCCAGACTTGGTCAAGACATTGGACAAGTCATTTTACCAAGAAGATTGGTGTACAGTGAGACCCCCAGATGAAGACATAATTGGTGCATCAGGAGTGTCCATAAGTTGAGTCTTGTTTTCCCATAGACTTACATTATATAATTTTTAATGGGAGTTTAACAGAAGAAATATTCNGTTGAGTCTTGTTTTTCCCGTGGACTTACATTATATAATTTTTATTTGGTGTTTTATAGAAGAAATATTCTTCAGAATTTGATGGAAAAAAAACTTTTTGCCCCTGGAATTTGATTCAGTGAATATATTTTCAACCCTATAAGATCATTTGGAGCATTCAATAGTATACCACTGTACACTTCATTGAAATGTTGGCATCTGTAAAAATAACATCCAAGTCACAAAGAGAAAAGGAAGTCCATCTTAGCTGAATGGATGGGAAAAGTACCAAAGCATTTTTCCTGCATAGTTCTTAGGGTTGGAAATATCTGTTTCTTGCAATTAAGCCTAATAAAAATTAATTTTCCTAAAGTATTTTGGAAATTTCATCATGCAATGTCCTAATGTCAAGTCAGTGTCTGTATTGTACCCAAACTGATAAAAAAAAGGCGCGGAATTTGAAATGAAACACTGTAATCAGGTGTGGGGTTCACCTGGGGATCTTGCTTTCAAGATCCCAAAGAACAAGATGAAGTGTATTTCGTTTTTAACCCCAAAGATAAGAATAATCACACAAATTCAATAACACCCAAATTTGACTGACTTTGACAAGATCTCGCGTTAGACTGACTGTGATCTAATTAAAATACCAGTGTCAATCTTTTGCAGGTTGAACATTCTGGAACATTTCTGTGAATTCTGAAAATAATCAAACTTCATATTACAGGTGTATGATGTACCTGTATGTGGAGAGCGTTACAACAATGTGCCAAATTATTCCGCCATATGTACGAGGGTTCTAACAAAAGTTCTTGGAGTCAACCACAAGCCATCACCGGAGATGGATGAACATTATTTTATTGGATTCCTCATCCTTTTTTAAGCTAGAACCAATTTTTTTTCATCCCTAGACAAAAAATGGAAACTGGGAAAAAAATTGAATGAGTTTTTTCTGGTGCTGTGCCCATCCATTCCAACAGAATTTTTTCCCAGTTTCCATTTTTGTCTAGGGATGACAAAAAAAATCGCTCCTAGGCTAAAAAAGGATGAGGAATCCAATAAAAAAATGTTCATCCACCTCCGGCAATGGCTTGTGGTTTACTCCGAGAACTTTTGTTAGAACCCTCGTATGTCAGGCCTTTCTTATGCTTTTTTATTGAAAAATAAATGTCCCTATGTCAAATTGTCCCCATGGCAAGGTGTCCGCATGTTCAAATGAATCCCTTCAACAGACATGGCCCAAATTTACTGAATGATATTTTATTAGAAAATACTTGTGTACTTTGTCTTCTTTAAGATGTAGATTCCTTGTAGAGTACTGTACCAATATAGAGTCTTTCAAGCAAAACCTTTGAGTCTACAAAATATTTTTACAAAACTTTGCCAGTTTGCAGTACATTTTGAGAAAATTTTATGTTCCACAATTTTTTTTGGCAATTTGCATGTCCATGGGCTCAAAAAGGTTTAGGAACACTGTTCTTTATGACAGGAATCCCCATCAAGCCGCGCATTGGTTCAGAGTTGCCAAATTTCATTTTTTTTTAAACCGTGGAATGACATAAATTTGGTCAACAGTGAGGAATTCAACATTAAATAAAATTTATTTAAATCTCTGTGTCATCAGTGGTGGCTAATTATTACTTCACAAAGGGACTGGTTCAAAGCTCTTCATTATATGAGCTGGACAACGGATGGATTCCGACCCTATTTTTTGCCGCTGCTGTTGTTGTGCTATCTGTTATCACTTGGCAAATATGCTCCAAATATGTCCCCTGGAATCTTGTCTCCGACAGAAAATGAGTTACTGTCATCATGGCGTCCTTTATTGTACCCTATTTTTTGCCGCTGCTGTTGTTGTGCTATCTGTTATCACTTGGCAAATATGCTCCAAATATGTCCCCTGGAATCTTGTCTCCGACAGAAAATGAGTTACTGTCATCATGGCGTCCTTTATTGTTTAACTTGTTTGAACAGCAATTAGCCCACTTTTTGCTCCCTCGCTGTGTTGCCTGTCTTAGAAGGTAACAGTCCAGTTTGGTCATTAAATCTACGATGTAATTGGTGTCATATTTTGCACGGAGAGTGGCACTTTAAATTGAGTGACTGGATTTGCACAGGTTTCGAAATCTCGGTCGATCGCATCTCTTTTACTGTGCGAAAGAAATTAATTTCAATGTAATTTATATTAAAAATTAAAGGGTAGATTTAACAATTTTCTCTTTACTTTCAGCAGTAAAATACTAAATGAGCTAAAAATTCATTTTTTTATTATTTGACTCAGGAAACTATTCATTTTTATGGAAAATAATCATTCACAGACAAAAAAGCTTCAAAATGAAATAAAAATATGCATTTATAAACTTTTTAATGTTTTCAATTTATTTTTTAATGTCCTTGCAATTTTCATGCTTTTATCAGCCATCAAAGATCACTTAGAAAACTGATGAATTGGACACAGAGGTGATCTTCTTGTTGGGAATTAATTATTGAGAAGCGGGGAAATTGCTTCAATTTTACTTCTGATCATCTGGAGAATTTATGTGTTTTTGTTACAGCGAAGTCTAAGTGAAGCACATGATACATATTTTATTTTCTCGTATGTAAAATGTTAGTTGATTGCGAGAGGATTGTCACACAATATCATGAATATAAGTACACTTTTTAAAACGTCTCCAAGGTTCTTATACAGATAATGAACTTCTTGCCTTAATCTTCATGGGAATTCTGTCATACAATGCATAAAAAATTGAAAGATCATGCATATAAGCTTTCAAACTTAGATTAAAATTCTGATTTTCTTCTTCTGAATGTTGATTTCAACTACAGGTATGTTGAAATTTTGGGAGCCTGGTCAAAAATTTCAGCACAGATCATGAACAAGTGCTGATTTTCAGGTAAAAACACATTTTAGCTCCATTAGGTTGAGCAGGTTTTTCAACTGATTGTCGATGCTTTTGACTCATTGAATGATGAAGCATTTTCACATTTTTTGCAACAGCAATCAATATTTGAAATGTACAAAACATATACATTCAAATTACTACTTGTTTTCTTTTTGGGTTAAATCTGCTGTGTATTATTCAAGGAATCAAGCCATGGTCATATGTGATACAGACCACACAATTTGACCTCCTGCAATTTGACCATCCTGCAATTTGATGGTAAAATTTGCTGGGATGTTGACTTGCAATTCAACCTAGGCCTTGTAATTCAACCCATGGAGATGGGCAAATATGTCAAATAGGATGTAGAAAACATTGCATTTGACATTTCTTTACAATTTCACCACTTTGCAATTCAACCCTAGTCCAGCACCAACAGATCAGGGCCAAATTGAGAGGCATCACCTGTACCATCTTTGAAAAAACTGCTTCAATTTTCCAAGATCAAAGGCAGCAAATAGTGGACAGGCATAATTAGTATCAGAATTTTAAACCAAGAGTACTGATTTATCTATTAAACAAAGAATATGGACATCATTTCATAAGCTGTACATATACCATATTTACTTGAGTACCACGTGCCCTCCAGTAAGGCGTGCACAGGAGTTTTTCAGTTGGAAATTTGACTAAAATCTTATACCTGAGAACACATGCACCCCAATATTTAGTGAATCTAAAACCACAAAATTTGAGAATAAAATTTTAAAAATGTAACATCAGACATGATCACATGAATTGAACAAAAATTTGAACAATTTTCAAAATTTTCAGTACAAAAAAGTTTTCTTGTTACATTTGTTCAAAATTTCTCCAATATAATTAAGTGTAATGCACACATAACTTCCTAAAACTTCTTGAAAATTTGTACCCGCTTATGACGCGCACCCCTTTTTTTCTTCTGAAATTTGAGAAAAAAAGGTGTGCATGGTACTTGAGTAAATACCATATAATAGCCTGACAAATTTGATTTTTAACAAATGTCTCATCAAAGAGTTATTCTGGACTGGGAGACACAGGCCTTCAAAAATTGACCCATTTCAAATGTGCATCATACTTTGCCTTATCACCATGATGTGCTGGCAAGACCCAAAAAGTATTTGAAACACTGTTGAGGCGAATCAATGAAACCCACACGGGTTTCAAACGTGCGTCAGTTTGAAGTTCATTAAGGACTCCTGTGGTTTCTTATTATTGTGGTAATTCAACCGAATATGTTTGCTTTTAAGCCGTTTTAAAAGTCTACATTCCAGAGAATAGGAGCCCGGGTTTTTTTCCTGGGCTTCCTTAATGAGTTTCCCAGAGCAAAGGGAGGGATTTGCGACGAGTTGGGGTTCGGGAAGGAAGCTGGTGATGATGGCCAGAGGAATTCGGTTTCAGTGCTTGTTTGGGAGAACAGAATATAAAAAATAAATAAAAATAAACGGGGCTCCATGTTGCAATATGGCCGCCCGGAAGGCAGGCCAACAAAAGGGGGCATTTGGGGGGGGGGGGGCTTGTTAAGACAAAATCCAGCTTTTAAAGCCTCGTTCATTGGGGATCGTTATCCCCGGAGGATATAATTAGGGCAACAAGGTCGGTTGCGCGAATTCCATCTCATATATAGCATTTATTTAGCTGAGCTGCTTGAAATCTCTATATAGGACCCATTAACTCTGGGGTCCCTGGGGCAGCAGAGGGTTCTTTCCCATTGCAGTTTGGAGTTGGATTATTTCTGGCATTTTCAGTTTTTTTAAGGTCAGGAAAACCCTTCCAGGTGGGCTGAGGCAAAGTTGAAGAATAAATACATAAATTAAAAAAATTAAAGCTAAAGTTACTTCATGATAACACAACAAAGTCTTGCTTTTACTTATCTTTAAATTGAATTTCAGTATTAATAATTTTTTTAATGATTCCATGGCTCTGGGAATAAAGATAGAATGTAAAAACTATTCCTATGAAATTTATTACCATAAAAATAAGAAATAAACCTTTAGGGATAAAATGGAGAAAAGCCTGTTGCTAATTAACAAAGCATTTTTTTCCTACAACATTTTTCTGCTGCACCCAGGGAAAAAAACATATTGGGATTTTTCTTGACTTTGCCCTCAATCCCCTGTTGTCAAATCTTTCTTCACCTCTCTGATGATGAGGTGCAACAAAATTTTGCAAAAATAATCTGACTTCTCTGCCCAAGGGTTAAATGATTATTTGGGCCATCATGGTGGAAAAAGCCGGATTTTTTTCCAGCAGAGATCACCTTTAATTTATGAAAGCTTTTCTCTTTTACAGTTGATCTCAAACCTCCTGAAGTCAAATTTAGTCAACCATTGTCTAACAGACTTAATTTGTGCAATGGACAAGTCCATTGAACAAAAAGTCCTATAGACAAATTCAATTCTTTAAACAATTTAAAATGTCAATTGTCAACACTAATTGTAAACCAAAAGAAGTCTGTTTGGCAGATTTTGTCTGTTGGGCAGGAGGAAAAACTGCCCACAGAGCTGGTCTGTAAGGCAAAAATCCCTTATGCGGGAGGTCTGTTAGGCAGGGGGCCACTGTACCTCTTTAAGTCAAATTTTTTCAAGTCCCTGTTGAATTCCAGGATGAGTAACAATATATATTAAAATCCTACCAAATTCAAAGGTTTTTCTTCTCAAACCTCTGTAACTTGAATTGTTTTGGTGGCCTTTTGACTATTCTCTTATTAAGCCTCCCTGATGAGCATTCTGCAAAAAAAAAACCATCATTACAATGAGGAAAGCTATTTATTTTTGAAATATGCTCTAAAAGTGATACAGACAAGCAGAATTTCCCGAATTATGTTTTCAACAAATCAATAGACCATGTCTGATATTTTCCTTTCAAATCTAGAAAAGGAAATTCTCTCTTTCTTTGGAATGTTTTATAGGTCCTAAAAATTGCTTCCCTACTGAAAGTTTTAGTCCAAGTCATTCTTTTCGGTGAATCTTCGATCACGGCTTCGAGAATCGGCGGACATTTTCAAATTTCTCTTTCATCAGATTTACCTAAATTTAAAATTTTAGAGCAGTTACGCTCTCATCCAGTGCATCACCTCATCATAGAGAAAAACTATGGGGATATATTTTTTAATTTCATTTGAATAGAAATAAGAAATACAATTTATTTAGACGTTGAAGGCAGAACAGGGATGTAAACATGAATTAGAAAATGGGAAAACCGTGTCTCCTGCTTTCAATGTGTGAACAACGAACCATGGAAAGCAATTAACGACGGGCTTAATTGAAGTGCGAATACTGTCCACTATATTTGGAACCACACGTGCACATCCTATAATTGTTTTTCTTGCAAAATAATGAGTAGTTTAATGAGAATGACAATTAATTTCAAATCACTAGACAATTCTGCTGCTGGTGATCCTGGGATTATATGCTTCCGATTTTATTAATTGAAAGTGCAAGGTTTTTAGTTTGCCGAGACTGATTTTTTGTGTGTGACGCTCTGTTCAACTTTTTTATTGAAAAAAATGTTTTTGAAGAATATTTTCATGTGATAAAGACCCAGAGTTTCTGCTTCCGCAAGGACTGAAACAATGACGATTTTCTGCCGGTTTTTCTTTAAATTTATTTTTTCCACGTCGTTGTTGGTCTTTATTCTCGACGAACGAAAAAGAAACAGGTTAATGAAGTTTAATTTTTGGCAAAGTCTT